>APFE031578380.1:2108-137942 GCA_000404065.3 Pinus taeda
TTCCAATACGTCTAATACATTTAGCTGGAAAAATGATTCGTTATGGTACAAAGATCGCTTATACCTCTATAAGAATTTCCAACTAAAACAAAAGATTCTTATGGAATTGCACACTTCTCCCTTAGGAGGGCACTCAGGATTTTTAAAAACTTACCACAGGGTTAAGAAGGAATTTTTTTGGGATGGCCTTAAATCAGATATTCAAAAGTTTGGGCGGAATGTTTGGTTTGCAACAAAATAAAGTTGAAACAATTAAGACACCGGGTCTATTACAACCTTTATCCATTCCAAGCCAACGTTGGGAGGAGGTTTCAATGGATTTTATCACAGGTTTACCCAAGTCTGAGGGAAAGAGTGTCATCATGGTGGTAGTTGACAGACTTACCAAGTATGCACACTTTTGTGCATTATCACATCCATTTAAAGCTAGTACAGTTCTACTGCATTTATGGAAACAATTCAAAAGCTACATGGAAACCCAAAGATTATTGTAAGTGACAGAGATCCCATTTTCACTGGAAATTGTTGGACAAAATTATTTTCTTGTCTCGATACTCGGTTAGCTCGTAGCTCATCTTATCATCCTCAATCTGATGGGAAAACTGAGATAGTAAAAAAATGTTTGGAAGGATATCTTCGTTGCTTTGTATCTGATAAACAAACACAATGGGTCAAATGTTTGCCTCTGGCTGAATGGTGGTATAACACTTCCTTCCATACAGCAACAAAAATGACCCCATTTATGGCACTTTATGGGTATCAACCACCATCCATCACATCATATTTAAGAGAAAATTCTAAGGTTCAGGCAGTGGAACATCACCTCGAACATCAACAACAAGTCCTCCAACTCTTAAAGGATAACCTCGTGTTGGCACAGAATAGAATGAAACAACAGGCAGATCAACATCGCAGTGAAAGAAGTTTTGATGTAGGTGATTGGGTATTCCTACGGCTACAACCATATAAGCAAATGTCCCTCAAGCAAGCTAAGAAGGATAATAAATTATCACCAAAGTATTATGGTCCATACAAGGTGTTGCAAAAGATTGGTACTATGGCATACAAATTGGAGCTTCCTGTAGCTTCTAGATTGCACCTAGTTTTCCATGTTTCATGTTTAAAGAAGGTTATAGGTGACAAGCTCCCAGTTCAAACAATATTACCAGAACTTGATGAGGAAGGAAAAATTATATGGGAACCGGAAGCAGTCACAGAAACAAGAACTCGACAACTACGAAATCGATCAATTTCAGAGTATCTTATCAAGTGGAAGAACTTATCCGCCGAAGATTCCACATGGGAGGATGAGAAATTTATACAGAAGTATCCAGAACTACTCAAGCGTTGAGGGCAACACTTTTTTGAAGGAGAGAGGCATGTTGGGTCCCTATAATACTAGTGATTACCCCATTACTATTGAGTTATACCCCTTATTTTATTGATGTACCCATGTAGTACCCATATTGTTACTATTGTGCCCCATAGAAGCCCACTATTGTTATTATTGTGCCCTTACATTATTATTGTTATGTAGGCTTTGATTATGTTATGACCCCTTAGACTCCTAGATATAAAGAGGAGGTCTTTTCATTTAAATCATCCAAGAATTGTTCATTTATGTAATGTAAAGGAGGTTGCCCCCTCGAAGAGGCTGAATTCTAAGGCGTTGATCTCTCTCTTCTATCTTTTCTTGAGCTGGTTTCATAACACCTTGGCTGGTAGACTCGGGGAATGTTTCCATCAGGAATGGGCCTGAAAAACAATCGTACCGTAACCAAGAACTCGAACTGTTACCAGGGATATTTTGTGGGCAATAAATTTTATGACACAAGAACAAAACTTGACCTTTTCATGTTTCAAGAGTCGAGAAAAGGGACGAAAAGGTGACTCTATCTCTTTCGAGGTTTAATGAGCCTGAAAGGACAAGTGCTCAAATGGACCTTTTCTTTTAAGGAGTCGAGAAGGAACATAAGTGACTACTTTGGAGAACTAGGCAAAAGGTTACCAGACAAACCGCAATATTACATATACACCTTGGTGATCAAATGAAAGAGAAATGGCCAAGGAATTTCCATATCGCAGTCAATCTTCCCGAATGTTGTGTTCGGTGCGTTAGATTCATAAGGCGGAAGACACGACTTCCTATGGATGTAGGATGATAACCTAGTGGGGTCTCCCAATATATACTTGATGGTACTGGGAGCACAAGTCCTTACTAGCGGTGATTGAGTCACAGAAGGAGGAATCACCCAACTTTAAGCGAAAACAATAGTGACTAGGTTTATTGACGCCAGAGCACATCTCTAGCCTAGACCTCTAAATAATGTGTGTTAAGTTCCAATGTGTTGTTAATTTCATTCAATTAATTTTCGAGTTGACCTTGAATTAGGTTTTAGATTTCATGCCCTACCGTATGTATATCAAAAACCCTAGGACGCAACTAGAATGAGTAAAGCATCTTTCATTTCGATGAACACCTACTTAAAGGAGGGTAGAAAGTTCATTCCCAAGCAAACACAAGCGAATGCAAACACTAAGAAACAAAATGCATCAATACACTAATCTCATGATGCATCGATACTACTAATGAAAGATTTAAAGTTCGCTTTTCAATTTCTCAAACATGAAATTTTGAAATGCACACATACCTTCAATTTTGTATACTAAATGAATGCAATCTTTTGATTTTTTTTGTTTGTTTTGAATTGAAAGAGACAAACAAGCAAGTGTGAACTGATTGATCCAAACAATAGTGATCTATGCTTGGTAGTGAAAAAATCAAATCACTATCAGAAATTGGTTCAATAATTGACACTAAAAATCAACCAGCAAGAAAACAAGCAACGAAAAAGCCTCAAGCAAATCAATAAGACGATCGTGGATGAACCTTGGACAGACAAGTAACCCAAGCAAATGATTTCTCGATGAAACCTCTAAAGAGATAGGTCACATGGTCTAAAAACACAAGACTCACTCAATGAAACCAAAGAGATAGTACCTTAACCAAAAGCAATCAAAACAAGCCGATGGGAGAGAGGAAACAGCAATGGATAAACAAGATTGGTGGATTCAGGAGGTAAAGTTGTAAAAACAACTTTATAGGAATCATAACAGGTGTTACATTTACAACTAGAGATGTCGTCACAGGTATTACACTGACAACTAGAGATGTCGTCACAGGTGTTACACTGACAACTAGATACTAGTCGCTAAAGTACACCTATTTTCAGAGACAATTCGATTTCAGGAGTCATTGTGGGAATTAAAATAGCAACCCGAGATGAAAGCCAAAGAGTTGCGGGTACAAAGCTATAACATCAGCGACATCGTCGCGACTGTTCGACTATCTTCAACGATGATCTTACTTAAGCAAAAGACAAAGTAAGATCACCTAAATGACACCAAATTAATCTTCCAAGCAGTAAGGGGAATTCCCAGATTGACCGAGGTAACCCAAAAAACTGATGGTTTAACCCCAAAATTCAAGAGACACTAAAACAAAAATAGATCAAGTGTGAACAAGAAGAAAACATACAAAGGAGTTGAAGTCGAACACTCGTGGAATCACCCAATCAAAGATCAATGATGAAAGTCTATCGTCAAGCGCAAAGAACTTGCCATTGAGGCATGCAAGCTCCAAGGCATCGAAGGGGATCTCTAGACCAATCTCCTAGATAATGAGCTGGTGTCGACAGGAGACGATCCGTCGCAGGAGGGCCATAATGTTTCCCCCATCAATGACGCGATATAAGGAACAAGTGGTAGATGGTGAAACAGAGTATCAGAGGAGGAGGTAAGGGTGTGAACTGCAGAGGGATTATACTCTTGAACATATCGGCGACACGAATCTAGAATGTGGTAGGATTTTGGTACCAAGGGATCGAAGGTTTGATGGAGACAACATGGATCGGATGGAATGAGGCAAAATGGCAACTCAAAACCCCGGAAGGCCAATGACGATATGAGGATATCCCAACCCGATGAGAAGCAAAAATGACGATCTTCAAGAGTGACTAGCTGTCGTAGTTAACCAATGATGACTTCCAAATTCCCCCCCACCATGGTTGGCGAGTACACCAATTATTTTTGAAAAACAAGGTTGAAGGGAATAGCATATGCTTGTGATATAGGTTCGACCTTTGAACAAATCCAACCTAGTAATAGTTTAACGAGCCCAAGGGAGGAGGAGCTTGAGTCTCGTCATGGTGACTAGTCCAATGTCGTCAGGGTTTAATGAGTCCGACACAGTTAAAACTTGGAGTCTTTTTCATGTTTAGGAGTTTGAAAAAGACATGGAAAAGAAAACTCCAGGGGGGTCCTTTTTCGTAAATTTGTGTCCCTCAAGCCCGAAAGAGTAGAAAACAATACCCGAGAGAACTGCTTGACCATTATGACCAATGAGTACTTTTTGTAATTAGTGGTCCCGATCTGAAAATGTAAAAAAGTGATTGAAGACACGTCGTTTCATAACCAGTATCGAACTCGAAACAACAAAAGTCTAGCAACCTTTTCATGTTTATACAGTCAGAAAAGAGCTGAAAGTGGACCGCCTTTTATTCCATTTAACGAGTTAAAAGGGAAAAACTTGGCAATCTTTTCATCTTTTACGAGTCAGAAAAGAGCTTAAAAGGAGACTCGTCCTGGAGGAACAAGTGGTATAAAAGGTAGCAACTGGTTCCGGCAATGGTGGAACTGCTCAAAACATATAATGGTCAAGAGGCTGGCTAATAAAACCACTCATCGCTGTGGTACCTCAGGAAAGGAAAAACAACCAAGTGAAAGCATACGATCGGCCAAAGAGATGGTGATGATGGAACGAAACAACCAAGGCTCATCTAGCAGAATTTAGTGGATTAAAAACAACAATCACGAGGTGTAAATCGGGTATGGGTTCATGTTTACACAAGCTTGAACCATGGAGAACTCTGCTTGGATTAGATTTCATGTTTACACAAGCTTGAAACGAAAAACTATGCTTGTTATAAGTTTGCATGCCCCCGGCATCATAACGCAAATCGAGGTACATGCCCCCCAAGCTTCATTGCATCCAACGGAGTGGATGGAATGAAGGTTCACTTTCGAGATCTTGGAAAGAATCGACTTGGAGTTTATGAGATCTTAATCAAAGACTCTATTTGGAAAGGGAGTGGTTTCATTTTTTAATGAGGTCGACATGGTAAAAGAACTATCCTCATAACCCTTGTTTCATTTTTTAACGAGGTTGACACAAGAGCAAGAACTTTCCTCATGACATTTGTTTCATTTTTTAACGAGGTTGACACAAGAACGAACTATCCTCGGAACACCTTGATTCCTATTCATGGGCCAGATGAAAACATGACGCCCAAGAGATCTTCACTGGATGGAAGAATCACACTCTGGGAGGGACACATGTCATTAGGCACCAATGATAGATCGGGTTCCAACGCCCCTAGTACATGATATACAAGACCATCTGCATGATCATCAACAGATGTGGAGGCAGAACGGGTAGCCACATAATTGACTTGTGGCAGGGAAAGTACTGCTTGCGGATAAGAACCAATGGGGGATGATGGTGGTATAGGAGGCACCGGGTGAATAAGGAATGACAATTGATCGATAGTCACCATTTTTTCGTCGTGTGGAAAATAAACCACATGGAAAAGTGAAGAAACAAGAGCCCCCCTGACATAAATATAGTCACGGCCAAGGAGAAGACTGAAATCTAAAGCACCTTGGACAACCATCACGTCTATATAGACAGTTTTGTCTCCCAAAGTAACAAGGAACTTTGAAAGTATCCCTAAAGGTTGACTAGTTCCTATGTCAAATGCCAATAGACTCTGAGTGACCGACACAAGCTATGGTGAGCCCAAATCTTGCCAAGTAGTGAAAGGCATGAGGCTAACCGATGCACCCTCATCCAAGATAGTGCCAGGTACTGCCTTATCATAGGCATGTTTTGTAATCTAGAAAGGCACATAGGATGGAAGGCGGAAAGCAGTCAAGTGACTCCAGTCGAAAGAAATGACCGAACTACTTGGTGGGGGTATCATATGATTGCCCCATGCTCTACAGGAACCAAAGAAGGACTCTCTGAATCAGGTGGGATAGGAGGGTCATTCTCGGACTCAGGAGAATATGACGAGACGAGAAGAGCATGAGCAGTATAATCATGATGTTCTTCAGGAACAGAGTGAACCACTGGTGGTGAATCCAAGTCGAAACTCTCTCCAACCAATGGTTGGTCAGGAACAGGCTAAGCACAACTAGGTTCGGGAAGAGAAGGGTGGACAAGAGAAGAATCCAAGTTAATCTCTTTGTCAACCAGGAGAGGGTTTGAAGAGAGCCTCTCATAACTAACAGGAAGTGGAGGCGAAGAGGCTGTAAGACTTTCCAAAACGGCGGAAGCTTTATCCATGAGCAGACAAAGGTGAAGGGGATGGTTGCCTTCATACAGTCTACAGGGGAATCGAATCTTCCCTTTCTTCTGATTGCTGCCAGTTGAGGATTGAACATCGACATGAGCTTCAGAGGACGATGAGGGAAGAGCCAGATTGTGAGACAATACTTCTAAGATCCTAGGAATGATAGGACAATCACGAAGAAGATGGTCACCCTTGCACAATGTACAAGGAAAATTAACCTTCTGCGGAGGAGCAGGAGGTGTTCTGACCTGAGATGTACTTGGAGCATTATTTGCATAGGTGGCCTCATACTTATCAGACTTCTTCTTCTTCTTAGTATTCTTCTTCTTATTCTTAGTCTTCTAGTTACTAGATGTGGAACTTTCACCAGGCAAAGGAAGAGATGAAGGTGAAGAAACAGGGGAAGAAGACGCAGGATCAACCTTGGAATCATCGTGTCGTGATGCAAACAAAGGAGACGGTGGAACAGGAGTCATGACAGGACCACTGAGGTTGAAAACAACCAAATGGGCAGACCAATGGTTAACCCAAGCAAAGATAATGTTGCCATGTATGGAGCACCCACATTTACAAAAGAAGGAAATAGACCAGGGTTTCCATCTGGGGGAAGACCTTGGTTGGTAGACTCAGGGAATGTTGCCATCGAGAACGAGCCTGAAAGATAATCGTACCATAACCAAGAACTCAAACTGTTACTAGGAATATTTCGTGGGTAGTAAATTTTATGACACAGGAACAAAACTTGACCTTTTCATGTTCCAAGAGTCGAGAAAAGGGACGAAAAGGTGACTCATCTCTTTCGAGGTTTAATGAGCCTGAAAGGACAAGTGCTCAGATGGACCTTTTCTTTTAAGGAGTTGAAAAGGAACGGAAGTGACTACTCTGGAGAACTAGGCAAAAGGTTAACCAAACAAACCGTAAAACTACATATACACCTTGGCGATCAAATGAAAGAGAAATGACTACGGACTTTCCATACGGCAATCAATCTTCCTGAATGCTATGTTCGGTGCGTTACAGTTCGTAAGACATCATACACGACTTCCTATGGATGTAGGATGATAACCTAGTGGGGTCTCCCGATATATAATTGACGGTACTAAGAGCACAAGTTCGTACTAGCAGTTATTGAGTCACAGAAGGAGGAATCATCCAACCTTAAGCGAAAACAATAGCGACTAGGTTTAACGACGTCGGAGCACGTCGCTAGCCTAGACCTCTAAATAATGTGTGTTAAGTTCCAATGCATTATTAAGTTCATTCAATTAATTTTAGATTTGACCTTGAATTAGGTTTCAGATTTCAGGCCCTACTGTATGTATATCAAAAACCCTAGGATGCAACTAGAATGAGTAAAACATCTTTCATTTTGATGAACACCTACTTAAAGGGGGGTAGAAAGTTCATTCCCAAGCAAACACAAGCGAATGCAAACACTAAGAAACATAATGCATCAATACACTAATCTCACGATGCATCGATACTACTAATGAAAGATTTAAAGTTCGCTTTTCAATTTCTCAAACATGAAAATTTGAAATGCACACATACCTTTAGTTTCGTATACTAAATGAATGCAATCTTTTGAATTTTTTTGTTTTGAATTTAAAGAGACAAACAAGCAAGTCTGAACTGATTGATCTAAACAATTGTGATCTATGCTTGGTAGTGAAGAAATCGAATCAATATCAAAAATTGGTTCAATAATTGACACTAAAAATCAACCAATAAGAAAACAAGCAACGAAAAAGCCTCAAGCAAATCAATAAGATGGTCATGGATGAACCTTGGATAGACAAGTAACCCAAGCAAATGGTTTCTCGATGAAACCTCTAAAGAGCTAGGTCACACGGTCTAAAAACACAACACTCACTGAACGAAACCATAGAGACAATACCTTAACCAAAAGCAATCAAAACAAGCCTATGGGAGAGAGGAAACAGCAGGGGATAAACAAGACTGGTGGATTCAGGAGGTAAAGTTGTAAAAACAACTTTACAGGAATCATCACAGGTGTTACACTAACAACTAGAGACATCATCATAGGTGTTACACCGATAACTAGAGATGTCGTTGCAGGTGTTACACTGACAACTAGATACTAGTTGCTGAAGTACACCTGTTTTCGGAGACATTCCGATTTTAAGAGTCGTCGCGGGAATTAAACTAGCAACCTGAGACGAAAGCCAAATAGTCGTGGGTACAAAGCTATAACATCAGCGACATCATCGTGACTATTTGGCTATCTTCAGCGACGATCTTACTTAAGAAAAGACAAAGTAAAATCACCTAAATGACACCAGATTAATCTTCCATGCAGTAAGGGGAATTCCCAGATTGACCCAGGTAACCCAAAAAACTGATGGTTTAACCCCAAAATTCAAGAGACACTAAATTAAAAACACAGATCAAGGGTGAACAAGAAGAAAAGATACAAAGGAGCTAAAGTAGAACACTCGTGGAATCACCCAATCGAAGACCAATGATGAAAGTCTATCGTCAGGCACGAAGAACTTGCCATTGAGGCATGCAAGCTCCAAGGTACCGAAGGGGATCTCTAGACCAATCTCCTGGATAATGAGCCGGTGTTGACAAGAGACGATCAGTCACAGGAGGGCCATAATGTTTCCCCCATCAACGACATGAGATAAGTAACAAGTGGTAGATGGTGAAATAGAGTATTAGAGGAGGAGGTAAGGGTGTGAACTGTAGAGGGATTATACTCTTGAACATATTAGGAACACGACTCCGGAATGTGGCAGCATTTTGGTACCAAGGGATCAGAGGTTTGATGGAGACAACATGGATAAGATGGAATGAGGTAAAATGGCAACCGAAAACCCCGGAAGGCCAATGACAATATGAAGATATCCCAACCCGATGAGAAGAAAAAGTGTCGATGTTCAAGAGTGACTAGTTGTCGTAGGTAACCAATGATGACTTCCAAATTCCCGCCCACCATTGCTAGCGAGTAGCCCAGTTATTTTTGAAAAACAAGCTTGAAGGGGATAGCATATGCTTGTGATATAAGTTTGACCTTCGGATGAATCCAACCTAGTAATAGTTTAACGAGCCCTACAAAGGAGAAGCTCGAGTCTTGTCATGGTGACGAGACCAATGTCGTCAGGGTTTAACAAGTCCAACACAGGTAAAACTCGAAGTCTTTTTCATGTTTAGAGAGTTTGAAAAAGACATGGAAAAGAAAACTCCACGGGGGTCCTTTTTCATAAACTTATGTCCCTCGAGCCCGAAAAAGTAGAAAACAATACCTGAGAGAACCACTTGACCATTATGACCAAGGAGTATTTTTCATAATTAGTGGTCCCGATCCAAAAAAGTAAAAAAGCAATCGAAGACACGTTGTTTCATAACCAGTATCGAACTCAAAATGACAAAAGTTCGGCGACCTTTTCATGTTTATACGATCATAAAAGAGCTAAAAGTGGACTGCCTTGTATTCCGTTTAACGAGTTAAAAGGGAAAAGGATGAAAATCTTTTCATCTTTTATGACTCAGAAAAGAGTTTAAAAGGAGACTCGTCCTGGAGGAACAAGTGGTATAAAGGGTTGCAATTGGTTTCAGCAATGGTGGAACTGCTCAAAAGATATAAGGTTAAGAGGCTGGCTAATAAAACCACTCATCGTTGCGGTCCCTTAGGAAAGGAAAAACAACCAAGTGAAAGCATATGATCAGCCAAAGAGATGGCGATGATGGAACGAAACAACCAAGGCTCATCTAGCAAAATTTGGCGAATAAAAAACAATAATCATGAGGTGTAAATCGGGTATGGGTTCATGTTTACACAAGCTTGAACCATGGAGAACTCTGCTTGGATTCAGTTTCATGTTTACACAAGCTTGAAACGAAAAAATATGCTTTTTATAAGTTTGCATGCCCCCAGCATAATAATGCAAATCGAGGTACATGCCCCCCAAGCTTCATTGCATCCAACAGAGTGGATGGAATGAAGGTTCACTTTCGAGATCTTGGAAAGACTCGACTTGGAGTTTATGAGATCTTAATCAAAGACTTGATTTGGAAAGGGAGTGGTTTCATTTTTTAATGAGGTTGACACAGTAAAAGAACTATCCTCATAACCCTTGTTTCATTTTTTAACGAGGTTGACACAAGAGCAAGAACTTTCCTCATGAAATTTGTTTCATTTTTTAACAAGGTTGACACAAGAACAAACTATCCTTGGAACACCTTGATTCTTATTCATGGGCCAGATGAAAACATGACGCCCAAGAGATCTTCACTGGATGGAAGAACCATGCTATGGGAGGGACACATGTCATAAGGCACCAATGATAGATTGGGTTCCAACACCCCCAGTACATGATGTACAAGACCATTTGCATGATCATCAATAGATGTAGAGGCGGAACGGGTAACCACATAATTGACTTGTGGCAAGGAAGGTATTGCTTGCGGATAAGAACCAATGGGGGATGATGGTGGTACAGGACGCACCGGGTGACTAAAGAATGACGATTTATCAATAGTCACCATTCTTCCATCACACAAAAAACAAACCACATAGAAAAGTGAAGAAACAAGAGCCCCCATGGCATAAATATAGTCACAGCTGAGGAGAAGACTAAAATCTGAAGCACCTTGGACAACCATAACGTCTATATAGACAGTTTTGCCTCCCAAAGTAATAGGGAACTTTAGAAGGATCCCTAAAGGTTGACTGGTTCCTCTGTCAAATACCAACAGACTCTGAGTGACTGGCACAAGCTGTGGGGAGCCCAAAGCTTGCCACGTAGTGAAAGGCATGAGGCTAACCGACTCAACCTCATCCAAGATAGTGCCAGGTACTACCTTATCATAGGCATGTACTGTAATCTGGAAAGGCACATAGGATGGAAGGTGGAAAGCAGTCAAGTAACTCCAGTCGAAAGAAATGACCGAAATACTTGGTGGGGGTATCATATGATTGCCCCCATGCTCTATAGGAACCGAAGAAGGACTCTCTGAATCAACTGGGATAGGAGGGTCGTTCTCGAACTCGGGAGAATTTGACGAGTCGAGAAGAACATGAGCAGTATAATCATGATGTTCTTTAGGAACATAGTGAACCATTGGTGGTGAATCCAAGTCGACACTCTCTCCTACCAGTGGTTGGTTAGGAACAGGCTGAGCACAACTAGGTTCGGGAAGAGAAGGGCGGACAAGAGAAGAATCTAAGTTAATCTCTTTGTCAATACACGACAATGCAAACCAAAACGTTTAAAGTTGGGAAGTACATGCAGAAAAGTAAGAACGAAACACACATGGAAGACATTTTACGGAGGCATGGTGGTGTCTAGGCACACCCCAACCTAAAGACATGCAAGTAAAAGCTTTCGAATTGCGAAAACGGGTGAACATAAAGAAAGAAGAAAATTTTCACTTTGCAACCGTGCTCACCACGTATGACTCCTCCAATGATTAAACAATTGGGTTGTGTGATACAAATGGAGGATGCGAAATTTGTAAAGCATATTGATTTTCAATATGTGCAAAAAAGTGATGAGGAGCCTGGAAAGATTCAACACATTTCTGATCGGAAGTGGATTCGACCTCAGGACCACGAGAACCTGAAATAACCATCGGCTCGGGTTAAAGTACCTCGATATCTTGGGGAAGTTCCAGTTCACTAGAAGATGGATCATCAAAGACCAGTGACTTAGAAATATCGACAATGGAAAAATAAGAATTGCGATCAAATGAATCAATGAAAAGATCATGACAACCACGATGAAAAAAGTTCATTATTACAAACAGAGGCATGCTCATGATATGACGAATCTTAAATAGGGGATGATGGAAAACGAGAAATTTCACCCTCTATATTCCTAGAAAGATGATATGAAAGATTGAAAAGATCAGGGAAAGCAAATTTGTCCTCTCCAACTTCGGATGAAAAACTAACATTCCATGTGTTTTGAGAATGATTGGAAAATGATTCTTCAAAAGATTTGATAGGGATGGCATGACTGTGGAAGATGTCAGGATAATGAGGGAGAGGTGTGGAAGGAGAATAATCATCCTTCATCACGGGTTTTTGTTCAACTATGGACTCCTACACATAGTCATCGTAAATGATATCGCAAGTTGGTTGCTCAACACTAACTCCATCCACAACTTGATCCTCATGAAGATCAAAACAAGGATTCAAAACAATTGAACACAAAAACTCATCATCCAGAGGATCAAGGGAACCAAATGATGGAGGATGAGGAGATAACACTTCTTTGCAACCATCGTATTCACAGTCTAAACATGCACGGAAATTCAATGTATGCGGGGTGGGAGAAGATGGTGGTAGATCAATAGATGAATTCTCAACTTCTCCAACCTCAACTTGCATAACTAGCGCTATTTTATGAGAAGGGGACAGAGGATCACTTGTAACAACAACTTCATCTGTCGCAAATTTAGAAGCTCTAATACTGGGGTATGTTATGAGAGGTTTGAAAGATTCAAGCTCATGCATATTTTCTGAAATGTGAACAAGATATAGGAATTTGAACCAAGAAAAACCAACCAACAACATCCTTTGGAAATTCAAAGTAGAAATGAATAAAACAATTGTGAAAATCCTGAACATATTCATTAGGTGCTTTTCACAAATTCAAAGTTTTATTGCATAGAGTTTTACAATCATACATATCAAAGGCATGAAACAACTCTGTGACAAGGTGTTTGAAAGAGTGTATAGAGTCATTAGGCAATGTGTTACACCATTCTCATACGTGCCCTTCGAACGTGAGAATGAACAACCTACAACCAACATCCTCACAGTGGATGTTGTGCTTTGTGCAAAAATAAAGAAAATGTGCAGTGCGCTTGAATAAGGTTGTTTCACCCTCACCTTTGAATTTCAAATTGGACAAGTCATTAATAATTCTCGCTGACACTTTCAGATTTGTGTGTCTAGAAAAACATGTCGGTTTTATGGGGGAGAGTCCTAAAATGAGTGCAGAAATTCAAAACGGACTTCAAGGGCCCAGCTTGTCATCTGACCCTCCTTCTAGCGCCATAAATGTTGATAGTACTGGACCCACCAACATTCAGGGGATCTCCCCGATATGAAGTCTCAATTAGACCTCACATTGTTTGGGGTAGGAGTCTTAGAAGTGGGTGGTAATATTATGCCCTGATTGCGGAAACACGCAGAGTGAAATATGGTAATTTTAGGTGAGAGTAAGTGTGTGACCCTATGGAAAGTCAAGTGCGATGAATGAAGGTTCCAACATACGAAGGGAAAAGGAAGTGCGCCCCTCAGAAGCCTGTAATAGTATGTAGCTTGAAAGGAACGAACGAGCGTAATGAAATCACAAGCTAAGATGCAGAATAGTCCACAAGTTAAAGTGATGAGTTAATACAATAACATTCATTCAACAAGATTCATATAAATGTAAATGAAATAGTTCATAAGCATAAGTGTAAGTTAAATAACATACATTGCAAATACAACAAGAATAGTCCTACTATATTCACAACATATGCCTAAAAATGTGTTAACTCTGATTTTATTATAAGTAAAAGTTTCATTCATATATACACCATTGACAAACCACTAGCCCCAATAGTGGAACATTAAAGTCAAGAACACCTGCTCCTCCAAAGAATTATACTCGCTCTACGCTACGGAGAAGCCAAGGCTCTTCACAATACTCCCAAGCTCCTTCTAAGCCTAAGCCTAGCCAATAGCTTATCTCCCAAAAGCCCTTTACATGAGTTATGAGGTTCTATTTATAACAAGAGGGGGTGACTCTTCAACTCCCCTTTATAACCTTTGGACTACCCTCATGACTCTTCAACTTCTTTACAAAATGACTCATTACATTACATCACGACTCTTCATACCCCAATATTTATATCTGGAATTTCACTTACAACATAATTACAAATAATATTACTTTTTACACTTGTACCCATATAAGATAAAATATAGTAGAGACAACTTGACAGACCAACATGACAAAACACTACGATGCTTGAGTTTTGGTCAAATATTGGTGTCAAGCTCGACACAATGTGATAACATCCCCAAATTGTGTAATGGTGTTTGGCTGGAAACAGACTCTTGCCTCCATGGCATTTGGGCACAATGATTTGGAACTAGTTTCAACCTCCTTCTAAAGCACGAGCAACATTTTTCTAATTTGGATAGGAGTATATATGTAGTTCTGCATGTTCTGTCTGTTCAGCTCCAAATCTTCCTTGGCGGCCATTTGTCTCAACTGTTCCAAGTACTCTTCAATTCACTACCTAACTCGGTTCTTGGATTTAGCTTCGGTGAGTGAACCAACTGATGGGATATTGTGTGCATTCACCAAGACATCCAAAATGTTGTATAACCATACATATGAGGCCTGAATACTACCAATGAAAGAGGCAAGCTCCCTATTGTTCTGAATAACCATTCGAACCTTCTCTTTCTTCACTTGTGCTTGTGGCTTCATTTTCTTTCCTAAGTTAAGCAGTGCCCCTTTGTATCGCATTGTCCATTCATGCACAGATGTGGTGACGACTTGTATATTCCTGATAGTTTTGAAAAAGTCTTTGCTTTTCTATTGTAAGCCATGCAAGTGGACAACTACCTTATGTATGGTAATGAGCTCCTCATAGAGGTCCCACATGGTCTTTCCAAGTTTTGATAATTCAACAATTATCGTTGTTCTCATCTCCTCCAAGTGGACCCATGCGGAAACTACATTTTGTGTCGCTGCATGGAGTTATTCTACCTCTTGCCTGGCAGCCTATCAATCCTATGCCAATTGCTTATTCCCGACCATCAAATACTGAGTGTTTGATCTTGTTGCACATGCGAAGGGCAAGTTGGCTTTGACAATGGAATTTGGATTCTTCTTGGTGTCCGCCACTATGACCTTTTCTTTAATGAATGTAGGTGATGCGAGGCCATCTGAAAAATGCTTTCTTCGTGTTTGCACAATCTTCTTTTTCATCATATGACAGATTGTACAAGCCCATTACTAGATCATCACCAAGAGGAACAATTTCCCCTTCCTCGGTTGGAGCTAACTCTGCTGCTGGAGGTGTTGGATACTAAACTAAGACTTGCGGTGTGTTTGGCATCAGGTTGACATATTCATTCTACGACTTCAATTCTATCTCCATGTCATTAATCTCAATTAGTTCTTCAATCTATTGATCAAGCTTCTTGCCTGCATTTGTTCGCTCTTCTCCTCTGTTGTTGGTTAGTACTATTCCTGCTATTCAACTTGCTTCTGTGTTATTTCTACTCCTATTGCGCATTGCCTTTCTTCTTCTTCCTGCTTCTCCTTCTCTTCCTCCATTCTGCTCCATTGTGCTTCTCTCTTCCTTTGATCTGATTTCTGCAACCTTTATTTCCTCTTTGCCTCACTTACTAAAGTCGCTTTCATAACAACAGGATCCGCTTTAATCTTGCAGTTTCTGGATTGTAAGCTGATGACATCTTCACATGGGAAGGCTAGATACCTACATTCAATCTTGTGTAATCCCAATTGCTAAACACTGATGTAAACATGTCAGTCCTCTAGATCTTCTTTGAATCTCCTTGCTGCAAATCTTCTGTAACCTTGTGCCAAGTTAGATTTGAATCCCTTTCTACAAACAATTGAGTGTCCAAATACACTGGCAAGTCCACTGGCGTTTGCTCAACTACTTCCGCAGTATTGTTATCAATAGTATCTTTTGAAGCATCTCTCTTGGGTGTCATGGTAATAATGACTACTGGTGAGAAGTGCTTGACAACCGTGGTGCTTGAGAAGTACCTAACTGGGGAAGGTGAAAAATTGCTAAGGTAAGTGTAGATATTTCTTGTGAAGGTGTGGGAAACAAGCAAATCTAAGTGATTATGTGAGATTGAGTGTGGATCTGACTAAGTATAGATGAATCAATGTGAATTAAGTGCAAAACTGAACAAGGAAGGAAAATCAAGTATGTGAGGAGAGTCGACGTAATGGCGACCATGGGTGCAAAAATAAGAAAACCAATGTGACACTTCTGAAAGGCAAATGACAACTTAGAACAACACTTCTATAGGCTAAAATAAGTTTAAATGCTGACAACCATGAAGAGAAACAAGCAAAACAACACTTAGACAAGCGAAACGACCAAAAGCAACAAAAAAAAGTGACAAAAGGCGATAAAATCAAAACTCACCAAAGAAAAGCAATGACAACTCCACTGAACGTTCCTTGATCTCCTTTGGAATCCTAGAGCTCCAAGATCGAATACACAAATGAACTATAGAGGCGTCGATTAACTAGATTTAAGCAAGTTAAATTTTATGACGCACATGCCTAAAATCAAGGAAAAAGCGACACTTGGCGGAAAATTCTAAAAATAGTGATGTGCTAGCTTCAAGTAACTAATAATAGATCCTTATTTTCTAGGGATGTTTTTCTCTTTTAGATTTTTCTTTTTCTTTTTTTCGTTTTTGGGAAACTTTTCATGCACACTACCGAGAAAGATTGCACAATTCTGGGGAACTAGGCAACTTTCTGGCTCAGTGCACTACGCAGTTTCTGAGCTTAGTGAGGGATTGCACTATTTATGGGTTGCCTTCCATGAATGAACAATTTCTGAGCTCAAGGCTGAATGCCAGTTTGAACTATGCAATTCCAATCATCAAGGTTGACTACCCTCAAATATTGCATAGTTTATAGAGGTAAGCCCAGAATTACTGCGAGATCAAGTCAGGAGGTTAGCTTTTGATTGAGAAAGATCGGCTAAGTGTAAAACAAGCAAACATAAGCACAAATGAAAATGATAAGTCTCAGTAAAATCAGGGGTACTTGAAATTAGTATAAGATAAGCTCTTGTGGATAGGAAGGAAGGCTCCAAAATCTAAGCATAGGCTAAATTTTGGAGGATGGTTATAGCCGCTACAACACTGGCGACACACTGGTAGAACTCCAGCTCTTTGTATGGATCTTGTCTCATGCAAAACAAGTCTAACTCTTCCGGAAGTATTGTTCAGTTCATTGATTGTTGCAACTTCTTCACTTAACTTGAGTTAGAGATATAGTCCCTACCATTCTCTTCATCGGAAACACACATATCAAGCCAAGTCAGACTTGGTTGTTTCGATTGGGGATGACAAGTATATAAATGCACTAGTAAAAGAAAATTTCATAGTCTTAGTTTTCATCTCTAGTGTTGCTCTGCTCAGTTTAGTGCTTGCGGTCCCGAGATCTGAGCCACAATTCCAAGCCAACCTCTAGACCCTTGCCCAAAACTTCTTGGGACTTCTCAGAATGATAAATAACATAAGGACGATGCTAAACATAAAAAACTTAAACAAGAAATTAACCTAACTAAGCCTAACCGTGAAAACCATTTTTCACTCATATGGTGAACACGTAAGCTACAAGTCATGAATGCATATCTGATCACAAGACACTGAAACATATCTAAGGATCACCAAGAAGGTCTAATGCCCTCTCATAATAGTCACATTAGCATTTGTTAGTCCATTCATTCATCAACCATTCATGCATCCATGAAAACATATCAAGAGCCATAACTAATATACATCACATAACCAACAAATAACCAACATAGAAACCATGGCAACTCATCCATAATATCGCCAACATAATCACTACAAATATGCATGAATCACAATAGAAGAATAACTCTTATTAGCATATGAAAATACCAACCAAGTCAAGGACTTCCATGTACCACCCGACCATAGATTGGGCTAAACTAAATCTCTCTTTTAGTCAATCACTGTTGCACCATATTCCAAGCATGAAAGTGGGATATCATGGAGTAAACTAAAACAAAATCAAAACAGGGCTTCCAGAGTCCAAACCACCTTAATCCTCAACCATAGTGATTCCACCCCCATGGTCGTACATCACTAACGCAAACCAGATCAGTCTCTACCTGAGCTATCTAGGGCTCCAGGAATTAGTAACTCAATCCACAACCTCTTAAGGCTCTAGATCATTTGTCTAACCTGCCTACATGAACTAGTAACTCAACCCACCAAGGGCTTAAGAGCATTTGTCCCAACCTAGGCTCTAGGACTAATAACTCAACCCAAGTTGTTCCATAGAGTGTTTGTTCCAACCCACAACCATAAGGAATTACAAGCACCAACTAGAAAACAATCAAGTGGAAAAAACCCACAACAACATGGCTATCCAGGAAATGGTAAGGCAAGGCTAAAACCACTGTCAATCCAAACAAATCTCCATGCCAATGACAACACATAACCATAAATTCACATGCATATACCATGCATCCATAAATCAACAAAAAAATCATGCATGTGACATGTTACCTACAAACCAACCTTGTTGTAGTTGTTGATCCACCTATTCCCTTGCACTTTCCCTGCTCTATTTTTGCCTTCTTTCTCCAATCCAAGTGAAAACTAGATTGCTCCAAACATGCACCAAGAATGGTCTAAGTGTGCAAGAGTGTGAGAGAGTGAGAGAATAAAAGACAACTTCACCCAAAAAGTGTTAAAAGGTTAGAAACTGATCCTCATAATCCTTTTTATCATTAATGTCTATATATATATATTTTTATTTCCTTCATTTTCCCTTCAATTTCCCTCTCATGAAAATCAATGTCTCTTCTCCTTCCTTTTCTCCTGTTATCTTTTATTTTATAAATAAAATGTGTTATTGTCATTTTATCTTTGCGAATTTCCATAGCCATTAATTAATCACTAGTGATACCCATCACTATGTTTTACCCAAGATTTAGCTTGAAATATGTGTCCCATCGCCTAGTCTTATTTTTATTAAAAAAATCATTTCAACTTTAAAAAAACATTTAAAAAGTGTTCGTGCTTGTTGAAATCCCTCCACGTTGAAGTTGAGAGCCCCTGCCCCAATTTTTTTTAATGGCAAATCTAACCTTTGCCACTAATATATATCCAAGGGTTGTCTTTGCAAATCAATGAAAGCGTCTTTTCCATGGTCTACTTAATTGACTCGGGTAACAAAAACCGTGCGCACAACCATAAGGTGGCTTAATGCACGGCATGGGTACTTTGATCGGTTAAAGGGAAAAGAGGATGAGCTAAAGAAGAGAGGGATTGACGAGAGGAACGAGAGGGAAAGAAGTTAGAAAGAGAGCCGGCAGGGCAGTTTGCCATGCGTGACGTGGATTGATTTTGAAAAACCTGAAGGAACTCTGTTATAGGGCTCTGTATTCAATATCTTCCTGTAGATCCTCTGCGAGCAACGGGAGGGAAACATGGCAGAGTCAAAGCAGGACGACGATGCAGTGCTTATCGAATTCTTGTCTTCTTTAATGGATTACACTCCCACCGTACTGCTCGTCTTTCCCAATTACGTTTACCGCATGCTCATCTCTTTTAAATTTATAATGGAATAAAATAACGAGTTTCATCGTTTTGTAATCGCAGATCCCAGATGAGTTAGCAGAGTACTACCTCAGCAAGAGTGGCTTTCAGTGCCCCGACGTAAGAATGTAATAATCTTTTACTTCCACTTTCTGTTCAAATTTTTATTTACGATTGAGTCCTTGAGATTCGAAACTACTGCCTCTAGTTAATAAATTGCAGTCATTAGTATTTCGAATATCATCTGGTAACAAAACCCTTGTTTATTTTTTTCAATGGAAAGAAGTTTATGTGAGACACTTTTCTATAGTCATACTCTAATTGGCGTCCAATTTGTCAAACCTTTGCTTTAAGCGGATTATTGTCCACAATAATGGCTACAGGAACGCCTGGTCCAAAGACAAAATAGTTTGGTCAAAATGACGAAAATTACCGATGGCATGTTTGCTCAGTGGTGAAGACAATGATTGCCAAATCATTCACCAAGGTTCAATTCTCTGAGAGGTGATAATAATCAGTTGGGCTAGGAGCAAGTGTGGGGATAATGTCGACATAAGAATTCCCTGTCACGGTAGCTCAGCAGAAGGAAAGTGCTTTTGATTAGTAGTTGGTCCTTAGGCCCGTATCGCTGGTGAAGACAGCTGAATTCTTGTGGCGCTTGCCATGTTCAAGGCAATTGTAATTCATATGGGATTTAAAGGAAGCACTTTCAGAATAAGAGAAACTCAGGAAAATGGTACAAAAATTCATGGACCAATGAGCAAGAGAGGAAAATTTCGCAATGGTTTATAACTTCACGGAGCAGTGAGCTTAGAACTTTGTAAAAGCCAGACGGCTTCTGCCAACTAGGCGTTGGTGGATTGGTGACGTATATTAGTGACTAGTGAGGTATATGGAGCATTTATCCGTTCATCAAATTCCATTGTCACAGTTGTTTTTCTTACCTGTATCTAGGGCAATTGTAACGCATCTCAGAAACACTTATTACTGTCTAAATGTGCACACATCAGCGAGAGAATAATTTTTTTTCTTTTTTTCTTGGAGCAATGAACTTAGAACCTCTATAAAAGATAGATGGCTTCTGCCGAGGGGCATTGGTTGACATGTGAGGTCTATGAGTGTTGAACCGTCCACTATTGTTTCATTCTCATCATGGTATGTTGCAATTGCATGGTAAAAATTTCAAAAAAGATAAAGTCAGGGCCATGTGACTAAAAGTAGTAGAAGGGATACTGGCAATTAGTGAGTGCCTAAAGCATCACACAAAGACAAAATTAGACTAATGAAAGAACAAATAACGAAATGACAAATAGAGAGGTAAACCATAAAGAATGAACTAGAGAAACCCTAAAAATGAAGTAGACATTAATCCCGTGCAAGTGAAAAGATTATGGCACCTTGGGAAAAATGACCCATTTCCAAATTCCAGATTCAAGGATATGGTCGAAGGGCCCATTTTGGTATAACTGCTGATTGCCTACTTCCTAGTTTCCTTTGTTCATTAAGAGGGCAGTTAATGAAGGGTTATCTTCTTTTTTATGTCTCTTATGGAGATGCACCTCAGTTTTAAGTGTTTCCCATAGTAAGAGATCAAAGGATGCCATCGCTGCTTCTATAGGGGCTTGGGACACTCCCTTTAAACTTTATTTTAGTACTAGGACCAGAGATTCTTAGCTGTGTTGGAGAAGTCTCATACAGTTCCTCAAGAGATGGTAGCTATACCTAGGAGTAAGCATTTGAAAAATACCCTCAATATCAAGTAAGATCATCATCTTAGGTAAAATAATCATAAGAGTATCACAGTGGGCCATATTTATAATGCGAAAGGCAGTAAAGTACTTCACGTAAACATAATCTTCAAATTTTTTCCTGGCTAATGATTTGTAAACAAGCTACTATGCATACATGTGGTAGGGTTACCAAAAGGCCCTATTAAGTGCTTCCAACCCTTATGGGAGGAACTATTCCTAGGTTGACCTATCAATCAATAGGTGCAATTGGTCACTAATATGGTAGGGATTTATGTCATAGAGGATGGCACAATCTTTGTACCAACTATGAAATTCCATCATCCTTGAGCATTTATAATGTGAAAAGGGCACAATCGTGGGACTTGAGTCACCCCTTAACTCAACCTATTTTTACCACCCCTCTTGTGTGCCTTTTTCTTCATTGATTTTCTTTTTCTGGTATAGCTTCAGTTGGAACATTTCATTTATGCATCATTAACCCTTTAAAGATGGAGTGGTTTATTGCTCATCGAGGTTGCGATATTTATAGTTCATTTCATTTTGATAGCTCGTGCGTTAGCCAAGAATGGGGTGAGGGCTAAAGAGGGGGGTAGAGCTCAGGCTATCCTTTGGTACTTTTACTTTATTGTACTAATATTACACATCATTCCCTGTTCTAAATTGTACTGTGTGTTAATCTTTGTTGTTGTGTGTAGCTTTTCCAATCTAGATGTTGGATTTGGGTTGCAAGTCATTGAGTTGATGTAATAACATTCTTTGTCACTCCATTACTAACATTGTTGATGGTTTTGGTGTCATGCCTTGGGGGATATCTTTGGTTTGTGGTTGTTATTGATGTGATGTTATTGGCTATCTTGTTATAGTTGCATATCCCTATATTGGGATTATTGTCGCAAAATCTAGTAGGACCCATACAGGGTTGTTGATTTACTAATAACTTCTTTTGATGAATTAATTTGATTTTATTGCACATTCTTAAACATGCCTTCATCATTAAATAAATTATACAAAAGACATTATCAAAATGATAATAGTAGGACCATGAAGAAGCAACCAAAACAAAGAACACAAGATATTGCCTTGGGAAAACCCACCATGGGGAAAAACCAAGCCAACCTTTTCTTTAGAGAATCAATGTAACAAGAGATACATCAAAGTCAACTGGTCAACTAGATGACCAACCTCCAAAGACTAAGTCAACCCTCCACCATTATGTCCAAAGAAGGTCGGCAACAAAGTTAAGAGCTTGTTCTCTAAGTTCGCTCCAAAACTTGTACTCTTGTAGTGATATACATCAGAGCTACGTCCTTCATTTCAACTCCCAAAAGCACATAGAGGTTTATCACAAAAGATAAGGTCACAAGAGAGCTGAAGTGCAACCTCTTGTTACTGCCTCAGAACTCAGATTGTTTCACATAATTTGTGCCTCAGGTCTGCGCATGAAATCACCGAACTTTCGCACTTCTCCATAGAGAGATATGCCTGAAATTTTCGCATTGCTCCACAGAGTGATGAGCCTCATAATTTGTGCAGTGTTCCATAGATAAGTACCCTTAGACCTCAAATTCACATTGTTATAGCCTCAAATTTCACATTCAACATAGAGAATTCGAGCCTCAATACGTGCATGAGAAGCCATAAAACATATGCCTCAGGAACCTAGATTCTTGGCCCTTTACTTGTGAAATTAGCCTGAGGGTCTCGACCCCCTTTGCCTCAGACATAAACCACAAATGTGAGCCAGAGAAATTCACGTATCCGAGGCACAAAAAACCAATGATGCGAGCCATAAGAAAACCAATTTGCCTCCTCAGAGATATACCATATGCTACTTCAAATCAGATTCAAATTATGTGATTGAGGGAGACGAATAGGCTCTATTTATAGTTGTTCGTCCATGCGAAGGGGCACGTCTGTTGGGCAGATTGACTTGACATTTTAAGGGCCGACTTGTTCTTTATGGTGGTAAAATTCAAATTCAAGAATTTCATTTTTCCCTCTCTTTGATGAGCTTTTCTTTTGGATACAAAATAAATCTTTTTCTTGCAAGCATGAAGAACATGCTTCATATAAATTTTCTTTTGCAAATATAATTCACATTTCAATATTACAAATATAAAATAATATTATGAAGACTAACCATAGCTACAAAATTCAACAAGGCCCTCACTAGGTGAGGGGCCAGACCTTATGGCAACAATGAGGAAGGGTTGCCACCATCACCCCTACAACCTTCTTCTTGCTTTTTAGTGGGATTTCAACCACAAGGGAGGCTTCCCTAAATCATCTATAAGGTATTCCAATACTAGGGCTTATGGTGATTTGTTTTTCAAAGTCCAAGGATGGATAAAGGGCTTGGCAAGGCCAAAGATGACTGAGATGTTCAAAGTTAGGGTTCAAACACTCTAGGGTTAGACCTATAATATGGCTGCTATAAGTTAGGGTTTGAATAATCTTCAATATTGGGGCATGCAATAACATATAGTAGTCTAAGAAAAACCCTATAAATGATCTTCAACAAGAAAGGAGCAGGGTTTCCAATAGGGATTGGGGTTGAACTCAAGCAATTAGATTTAGGGTTGTTAGATGTGTATAAACAACAAGAAAATAGGTGACGCTAGCCCTTCTAGCGCATGCAAGGCAATCTACAATGCTACATGTTGCTTGTGTATGGCGTATAAAGATTATCCTACAATTTAGAGCCACCTTCAAGCAACAAAACATCTTTTTTACACAAATCTGCCCCTAAACCCTAGTGGCTACGCTAGCCATCTAGGAGAGAGAAAATTAGAAGGGTTTTTGTTTAGTTTTGAGGTGATCAACACACTTTTAGACCAATGTCTTATCCTTCAAGGGCTAATGGAATCTTAATGGAACAAAATTCTAAGGAAGGACAATGGAGTAAGGGGGATGCTCTAGGGCTTCCACTTCTAAAACCCTAGTTATTATTCGTGCGAGGGGAAAAATTAAATTATAAGAGTTTCCATATAGGCTTTGTAGAAGACAATTTTACTTACAGTTATGAAGCAAAGCTTCAATAAAGATGAAACCCCACTTTAAACATGAAGCATGCAAAATATCAATCACATGCAATAAAACTTACAAAATCTTCCACAATAGTACTTCTTTCAATCCTAGAATAATGTCTCCATGCAAATGTCTCATTCAAGGGCAAGTTGCATCCAAAAAGATCACTTTATGCCCAAGTAGTGAAAGATAAGCTAGTTCACACTCTCTTTTGGATAGGCTGAATTCAATGTGTGTAATGATGAAAAGAGAAGCGAGGGGAAGGCTTTATTTATATGAATCTTCTCCCACTGACTTCATAAATAAAATAACTAGGAAGTCCTTTTAACAAGTTCACTTTAAGTGTCACACAAGAAAGAGGTCACAATCCAACTTCACAGGTCAAAAACTCAACAAATATGCCATAAAAGCTCACGTGTGGGAATGAATGCTCCGAAAGTATAACACCACTCTCCAGATGAGCACAATAAACCACCAAATGGTGAGATGAGGGATAATGAGTGGTCCATAATACATCTACCGAAATGTGTCTATAGGATCATGCGCAAGCCATCCAAGTCACTCCATGCCAACATGTTAGGTTTAAGGTGCCTTATGTCACCCTCAAAAGAGGAAAAGGGGTGACATGGCACTAAATAACTCAAGCCTTGGGACTCCAAGGTGATGTACAATCCCGCGTCATCTGAAGGATGGAAATCATCATTTAGGCTCTGGAACAAGTGATACCCATCAAGTAGTGTCAAGGCAAGCTTGGGGGCATCTTGGGTCGATGCGGCACATCATCAATATCTCCAACACTCTAAGCATTATGGGCTTAATGTTTTAGCATCTAGGTGATTCTCAGGGTGTCCAACATCATATGAAGTCACCAAAAGGCCCAATGCTTTGCTTTCGGTAGGCAACGTTGCACCATGAAAGTCAATCTCTCTCTACACTGGATAGTATGGCCTTTGCTACTTTGTTGAGGAGGTGGGGCAATTGCGTTAAGAAGCCTTTGTTGTTGCTATGTGAATCACTTGACAAAATCTCCTGAAGATCAAGTGAAAATCAACCATCATTAGGTAATAAAATATAGATGCATCATAGTGGACCATGCTTAATGTTAGGGGCATAACCAATACTTCACACAAAGACCACCTTCAAATATCTAACTAGACTAAGTCCCATATAAGTGTTCCCTCTCTTATGTTTAATGTTAGGGATGGCTAGATGGATAACCCTATTACGTGTTTCTAGCCCCTGAAAAGACAGATCCTAGGTTAACCCATCAATCCGTAAGTGTAAGTGAATCTGGTGGTAATGGAATGGGCATAACTTTAGGGCAAGGTGCCATAGCCAAGTGATTGGCTATTGGTGGTCCAACATCTTGAGTGTATAGTTGTAAGGCACTGCCAAGTAATGCTGAAGATCTTGTCTTGGGATTTGAGTAGTCTTTTTTTTGTCACCATGCAAATAGCTTTACTCGATGTTAAGTTAGTATAGGAAAATATTTGATCAAAATTATAAGTAACATTCGATATATATATATATATATATATATATATATATATATATATATATTATATGTATATGTAATTTTCTATTTTACAACACTATGTGAGCTATCTACTGCATGGTTGGATCACCAAGAGTTAAAAATAACGTTCAACTTTGGAAGGTAATATGAGTATAGAAAGGTGAAATGAAATGAATCAATGGTGAGTATGGATCTCTGTTTAAAGGTGTCAACAACTCCACTTGAAGATGACTTTTCGGATCCTTACTTGAGGATGGCTTAGCCATGATTTCTTAGAGGTTAGAGTTATAATAATTGTTTTTGTGCAGCTGGTTTGAAGTTACATGGCTTGAGGGTGTGTTGTATATATGTGTTTAGAGCAAGCTGGTGTCTTGGATTCATGGTGGCCAGGGTTCTGTCGACATTTAGAGTTCCTCAAGGTAACTTGTGGGATTATAAATGGCCTTTTGGGATCAATCAATTGATTAGTTTGAATATTTTTTATTATATAAAAATACTTTAAGTATTCATTTATTGTTTGTGCATACTTTCAAGATTGCTACAAATCTAGTTGATGTCTATTTATTCAAGATTACTATAGAGGAAAAGAAATGAACATTCATTCTGTACCATCACTGAAATTTTGGCATGCTTATGTCTTTTGCCTATTATGGTATTGATCTGTATATTTTGCTGATCTGGTTATTTTTGGCAGAAAATATTCATGTTCTAACATATACTATTTCTTTGTAAGCAACCATTTATTGTGCAGGCATTTTCATGGAACTAATCTATTAGATGCTTGGTGTTTGGCAGAATTCGGATGGTATCAATAGCTACACAGAAATTCATAGCAGAGATAGCAAGTGATGCTTTTCAGTATGTTTCTAGAAGATCCTTGTAATTTTTCCTTGTATTTTGATTTTAGGAACACCCTACCTTTGCATGTAATTCTAAAATGCAAGTTGTAGCATATAGATTAAAAGGTGAAATTTTTCTTGATAAAATGCTCTGGAGTAGATAGAATCTTGCCAATTGTATTCATTTTTTTTTTCTAAAGTTTTTTTCATGAAAAAGTTTGTTGTTTGGTGTGTCTGATGTATATTTCTGCTATCTTCATTCAAAATGTCTGAATAGAATATTTCAATTGTCTGCTAATACTCTTTTTTTTCAATGATGGAGTTTAGTAAAAACCTGGTGGCATATTCCTTTCTTTGTCATAATTTTTATTTTTCGGTTCCTCCCTTGATGGTTTCTTCTTAATTTCTTCCTCAGTGCTGGAAGGGCACATCGATGGTTGTTCTTAAAAGGATGTTTTGCAAGGATAAATATGATGTAAACACTGTTGGAAAGATTGAAAGTTAATTCAGAAAATACAAAGGATGTCCTTGGAAATTCTGAATTATAACTATATTCGCTCTGCCTAATGGTCAACAACAATTCATTATCTATAACATTAATACTGCACATGGATGTGGGTCACACAGAAACTTTGGAAAATGACACAAGATTGCGATATGACCACATGAGCATAAAATTGAGGAGAGAGGAAGGATTGTTGCCTGAAAGCTTGTGAATAAGTAAAGTCACTTGTCTTCAGGTAATCCAACGAGCTAATTTTGGCCGTCAATCTTAGCTTAGGAAAGTTATAAATTGAGCCTAAAGTGAGGAGCTAACACACAAGAACAACAAAATATTGAGAGAGGCTTCTTAGTGAGCGTGTGCTGTGCCCGAGAGAGTGCAGAGAGGCTGGTGATCAGTTTTGTATTTTCTCAGTTGGGCCATTATCCAAGGACAAGAGCCCAAACAAGTTCTGTGATTAATTTATTAATGAAGAACTGCTGATTGGGTAGAAATCTGTTTATGTGTACGTGATTCAGATAGAGTAATTTCACTTCCGCTAAATATTTTGGTTAGGAATCTGGTTGTGTATTTGTTTAGTAATTATTTGCTTGGAATTAAATACTGGGTGTTGGGTCTGGGTAAATTCTAACACAGGAAACCCCAACTCCAAGGAAAACCTGCAATGCTGTATGTATTTTATATTTCTTTTGCAACAAAAGGTTTTCTTCTGAGAATTACAACAAGGGAGAAACTTCCCTTTTATCACAGAAATATAACTGATCAATTCTCCTAGATAAATCGATCTGATCATTTCCACCTCTATTTGCCAAAAAGTTGCACGAATTTGCCTGTTTTCTTGCACGTGTGAGCGCAAATGCTCTCCTCTAGCACACAATTGTGAACTGGAGCTGCACAACTGATCTTGGGGTTCAGGTAATTCGGCCTTTACTTGATATCAATCTCTCCTGGAAGCTGAACCTCTGCCAACTGTTGAACTCTTGGCTCTTCCTTCGCTGCACTCTCACAGACTCATCTGACTTGCCACCAACTCGCTATATTTGCTCTTATAATTTCTATCTCAGCCCTAATCTCCTTCTCAATGGCTGAGATTAAATCATGATCAATGGTTGAGATTAAATCATAAGTTAATTTAGGAACTTTTACATTTTCCTAAGTCTAACTCTAGGAAATAGTTAAATAAATTAATATTCAGCTAAAGTGGTAGTCTTCTGCGTTCTTATGCTAGTCTTAGCACTTAGACAAGCAAAACACTTCTTCTCTACTCCAATCAACACTTTGTACTTAGTACTTTTCACAATTCCCCTTACATGTTCATCTCATGCATGTAAATATTTCATTCCCCAACTTATGAATTGTTTGTCAAATGTCACTATAATAGGTCTGAATGAAGAAAAGAAAAATCATGCAATCCTTAGTCAAGTCAAGAAAAATAATAGGGTAAGAGGTAAAGAGAAAAGAAAATGAAAGAAAGTTGTTGCTACCAAAATAAAAAGTCCACCCTTGAAGTCCTAGAGTTGAATGCTTATCAAAGTAAAAAGTGACTTGAAAAAATTAATGAAAAATATCATAAGAGAGAAGAAAATGTGCTGAAGTAGCAAGATATTGAATAAAAAAAGACCTCCTCTCAAATGTTTGCAACAAATTATATGAAGATTTCCGGTCTAAAAATTACTAATCAGACTAAAGAGAAACTTAGTACCTCACTTCATGATTTTGAAGGCTATTTTATAAGTTTCCCTAGTTCCGTTCCACAATTTACATCACCCTTACCTATCTCAGACCAAGAGACTTAGGAAGATACCTTATGTCCTACCTTGAAGACACATGTAAAGGGGATAAGGTTGTACCACCATGGTTTGATTAAGCAAGTTAGTAAGATTTGCTATTGTTAACTTTTCTAATGCGGATTGTCCATGTTTTGGTGTCTTACATCTTGTTTGGAGTTTGATTCATCATGATAGGTTTGGGCACTATACATCGGAGTTCATGCTTTTTACTTCAGGATTTGTGCACATTGCCACGGGATCCATGAGAGCATGGATGACACATCACCATCGGGTGTCCACATCATCCAATTGCACACTTGTTAGCATATGGAACATGCATGAGCCACTTGGAGGAATAGTGTCACATGTGTGGGTGGTTAGAAGTTAGAACACAATTATTGAGGTTGAATGGCTTTAAGTGCAATTATCTTTTGATAGAGTGGCCAAAGTTTTGCTAGGTCAACACCACTAGATGCACATTGGCTATGATTTTTGAATTTGGGTCATAATAGAAAATTGAGTGAAAATTGACCAAGTTATGTTGTTACAAGAATTGTTGTGCGAAAATTATCATGCATTTTGACCACTTGACATCCACAACTGTGGAATTTGACCATAAGATTGGAGTAGCCGACTAGTTTGACTAGATCAAAGAGGAATTTAGGAGTTTATTAAAATACCACTTGTAACAAGCACATGGTATTGTAAAGCATAATGTATTGAATGATAGTTTTGATGCACCTCTTTCGTAAAAGAGGTTGCTTTAACTCATTTTTTCTCATTGGAGAATAAAGCAAATTAACATTTCTACTGTTTTCCTTGAACATCTTCTATTTTCTTGCGAGTGATGGTTCATTATCCTTAAGAAAAAATTATAATGCTATAACATTCGAAGTGGCCAAAGTTATTGTGAAGAAGCTTAAGCTAAAAAGGTACGAGCTTCTATTTTTTTCACTTTACCAATTTTTTTATTTTTATTTTTTAATTATATATAGATGCGAATGTATTTAGGAGGAATACCCTTGAGGTTTTATTTTATTACATAAATATTTGCTAAGGGTGGAGAGGTTGGAATGTGTTATATGGATCTCAAAAGACCATTTCCAAGCCTTGGACAATGGAAAATATCGATTTCCAGCAAGTTGGGAATTGTATTTTTATGATCTTGGGATAAAACCCCATTGGATACTATGATGAGGAAATTTCTAGCAATGAATATTCAATAGAAACAACTGAAAAAACTTTTATTTTTGAATCTATATCGATAAATCAACAATGAAATTATTATTATTAGAGTTTGAATGCAAGATCCCAACAAAATACTTTGTATCTAAAAAAAGTATCGATATTTTGTAACAACCACTTGAATGCTTAGTTCTACAAGATAATACTTGATATAGAGGGTAAACTATGTGCAAAAAATATCCCAAATTTATTGTATCGAAACCTTGCTAGAATAATTTTCAATTTTAACATTCTAAGGAAAATAGGGTTGTATGAAATAAAACTTGAAAAAGCAAGTAAAATAACGTAAATTAACATAAAAAATGAAAATTTTGATTTTTTTGAATAAGATGGTTGTTGCAAATTCTTACCTTGAGCCCAAGTAACTTACCCAAATAACTTACTTCAAGAGATGGGTTGTGAAACACACTCCTCTCTACGTCGGTCTTACACTTAATCAAGAAAGTAGGATTGGTCTACAAGAGAAATCACCCCCCACTTGTGACTTAAGATACTCCCCACTTCTTGGACTTATTACAACGAAGTCTAGCAATCCTAGTGCAATACCTCACTAGATAGCGTAGATCTTATGGAGACAAGAGATCAATCATCACTATCACGTCAATGGCTTCTCTTCTGCTATATAATGGTGGATATTATCCCTACAAAAGATCACTGACTAGGAATACAACTGAGAAGGGCTTAATGGTGATGCAAGGTCTAATAATTGAAGGAAAAGGTACTGGCAGCCTTGAAACACTAATATAGGAGTTGCTTAGATTCAAGTACACTATTCTAAGACCTTTAGGGCACATAATGGCATATAAATGATAGGATCAAGTTGTTAGCCCCAATTTTGAGGTGAAAACATGCAATTAATACTATATCTTTCACTTTTATGTTTATTAAATGCAATCCATTTCGATAGGGCAATAGCAAATGGACAATAAAGTGCTATTAAATGCAGATATAAGTTAACCCTAGCCCTAGTTATCATAAATGTAAGAGAGAAAGAAGAAATTAAATTTATCACAAGTTAGTCTAGTGTGTTCTCTCAGTTGGGTAATGGAGTAATGTTGGCGAGGTCAGCGATAGGGGAACCTAAATGAGGTTGGTGGAGGAGAGAAAATTAAAATGTCTTTTGTAAAAACCTTGACAACTTTCTTTAAGTGGAGATTTAACGTCAAGGGATGCATGAACCAAGTTCCCTTGATGTATTCTTGAGGGACTAATTTTGCAAAACATAAAGAAACCATATTTCATAAAAGATATTGCACTTTTTGATATGGCACATAGAAACCCTAATTTTAGAAATTTGCATGCAAAACTGAAGAAAATCAATAGTCAGTGTACACCATTCAATCAAGAATCACTTCATTAATCCAAGACAAGTCTCTTCATGAAAACATATCCCTCCCAAGACCATTTGATCCATCAAGATCACATTGTGTCCAAGCGAAAAGAACAAGAGAGCTAATGCGCACTTCTTAGGAGAGAGGGAAGTGTTATGTTGTGTAATGATTCCAAATGAAATTCACTCCCCTCTATTTGTATGAGGGTGATTGATGCGCTGTGAAATTGACTCTCTTTTTGTCTATTAAACTATCTCTTCTTGCCTCAATTTTCCTTTCTTTTCCGTCTTCTGAACATTATATATGCTTTTTATTACATACATATGCTTATTATGTTCCTGATTTCCTTGTTTTAGTCTAGAATTGAGGAATATTGAAGAAGTATCATAGTCTAGGTGTCATACATATAGGGTTATATTTAAAATTTGGTGTGTGTATAATAAAATGGTGGACTGACTTGTCGCTAAATAGTGTTAAAAGATTCTCCCAAGTTACTTGTTTGACTATTGAAATCCAGGTGGAACAATGACAATTTTGATCAAGAACCAAGGACACAATTTTGATCAAAAGGATTGAGGACGTTATTGTTTTGGTCAAGAACCGAGGACCTTATTGTTATATCAAAGATCGAAGACTTTTACTATTACAATCAAAGACCACAAACCACAATTATTTTGAAGCCATGACAAACATTCCTTTGAAGACAACTTGATAGGCTGAATGTGCACGCTGGCACCGAGCATCACATGCCAATGGACCAATTTGCACAACACATATTCGGTTAACACCCATGAGCAACCATAAATCGTTACATGGATTAATACATTATTCATGTGGTATTTCTTAATACCCGACCAAGTCCTAACATCTTGGAGGCAGCCAAAAAATGCAGTTCCATGTTGAGCGAGAGCTCGAATCGAAATACTCATCTCTAACTTAGCGCACAGGCTTGTATAGTTGCATACATCTTTCATATTAATCACAAATCTAGAATATGCAATTGCTTGTTGTCTTTACGAACTAGAATTACTAGGCTGCTATTCTTGTTCTTGTTTGGTCCACTGAAAAGAGTCGATTTGTTATCCAAAATTCGAACGAAGACTCATGTGAGAATTATATATATGTATGCACTTTTTAGGGTAGAGTAGTGATAATTATATGAACTTTGTAACTGTTGTTTTCCTTCAATATAAATCATAATTTAAAGTTGTGTGTGTGAATTTCTTTGAGTTTGGTGATTATGCTCTGATGCGTTGCTGTGGATGAGTTTGGGACTAAACTTAAGCCTGTGCAAACAGTGTAATAGTGTGAATGCACGAGTCAACTTTAGGGGCGGTCTCACTCAAGGTGCAGTACTTCGCTAGTTTATTTCTCTATTTTTTTTGTAAGTAGGGTTAATTTTTTGGTTATATTTGTAGTAGCTTTCATGTGTTCAAATGGTTTTATATTTAGCTAATCTTAATTTGGTTTATTATAATCTCTAGTACAATAGTTATTTTAGTAATCAACGTGTGATTTTATGTTATTTTCCTCAAGTTCATATATTAGTAATTATTTCAGATTGGGTTGATTAGGGGATGAGACTTGTAGTTAACCACTACAGTGCCAACTTGCTCTAAAGCAAATGCTATGGAATCAAGTGTTATAAAATTGCTAGGATTCGAGTTCATGTGGTGACTTGGGTGCATGAGGCGCAACTTAGCTAAGTAGCGAGCTATCCTTAAGCCAACTCTTCCATGTGAGTCTGTGTCCTTATGAGTTTCTTAATTAGGTCATTAAGAACAATGTGAGGAGCTTGCCTCTTGTGTATATTGCACAGAGTGCCTCACAATCTTACAAACCCCTGTTTGACAAATTAAATGAACTATGTAGCCTAAATCCCTATAGAAATAAGAAACATATAAATGCACCATCAATGACGAAACAAATTTTCATTAATTTACAAGTAAAAGCCCTAAAAGGTTTACTTGAGTGTTCAACTAGGCCTAAAGATTACAAGCCGAACTTAAGATACAAGAAGGTCTGTGTCACCCTTCTAGGGCACATGGGGTTGACATGGAAAGCTTTGAGGCAAATGTTGGCACATGGGCATGATGTACTAGCCCTTCCAATTCATCTTAGTGATAACCATCGTCGTCTGGGCTCTAGAAGGGAACGCCCATCAAAGAGGGTCAAGGTCAGCTTGGGATAAAACCCCATTGGATACTATGATGAGGAAATTTCTAGCAATGAATATTCAATAGAAACAACTGAAAAAACTTTTATTTTTGAATCTATATCGATAAATCAACAATGAAATTATTATTATTAGAGTTTGAATGCAAGATCCCAACAAAATACTTTGTATCTAAAAAAAGTATCGATATTTTGTAACAACCACTTGAATGCTTAGTTCTACAAGATAATACTTGATATAGAGGGTAAACTATGTGCAAAAAATATCCCAAATTTATTGTATCGAAACCTTGCTAGAATAATTTTCAATTTTAACATTCTAAGGAAAATAGGGTTGTATGAAATAAAACTTGAAAAAGCAAGTAAAATAACGTAAATTAACATAAAAAATGAAAATTTTGATTTTTTTGAATAAGATGGTTGTTGCAAATTCTTACCTTGAGCCCAAGTAACTTACCCAAATAACTTACTTCAAGAGATGGGTTGTGAAACGCACTCCTCTCTACGTCGGTCTTACACTTAATCAAGAAAGTAGGATTGGTCTACAAGAGAAATCACCCCCCACTTGTGACTTAAGATACTCCCCACTTCTTGGACTTATTACAACGAAGTCTAGCAATCCTAGTGCAATACCTCACTAGATAGCGTAGATCTTATGGAGACAAGAGATCAATCATCACTATCACGTCAATGGCTTCTCTTCGGCTATATAATGGTGGATATTATCCCTACAAAAGATCACTGACTAGGAATACAACTGAGAAGGACTTAATGGTGATGCAAGGTCTAATAATTGAAGGAAAAGGTACTGGCAGCCTTGAAACACTAAGATAGGAGTTGCTTAGATTCAAGTACACTATTCTAAGACCTTTAGGGCACATAATGGCATATAAGTGATAGGATCAAGTTGTTAGCCCCAATTTTGAGGTGAAAACATGCAATTAATACTATATCTTTCACTTTTATGTTTATTAAATGCAATCCATTTCGATAGGGCAATAGCAAATGGACAATAAAGTGCTATTAAATGCAGATATAAGTTAACCCTAGCCCTAGTTATCATAAATGTAAGAGAGAAAGAAGAAATTAAATTTATCACAAGTTAGTCTAGTGTGTTCTCTCAGTTGGGTAATGGAGTAATGTTGGCGAGGTCAACGATAGGGGAACCTAAATGAGGTTGGTGGAGGAGAGAAAATTAAAATGCCTCTTTTAAAAACCTTGACAACTTTCTTTAAGTGGAGATTTAACGTCAAGGGATGCATGAACCAAGTTCCCTTGATGTATTCTTGAGGGACTAATTTTGCAAAACATAAAGAAACCATATTTCATAAAAGATATTGCACTTTTTGATATGGCACATAGAAACCCTAATTTTAGAAATTTGCATGCAAAATTGAAGAAAATCAATAGTCAGTGTACACCATTCAATCAAGAATCACTTCATTAATCCAAGACAAGTCTCTTCATGAAAACATATCCCTCCCAAGACCATTTGATCCATCAAGATCACATTGTGTCCAAGCGAAAAGAACAAGAGAGCTAATGCGCACTTCTTAGGAGAGAGGGAAGTGTTATGTTGTGTAATGATTCCAAATGAAATTCACTCCCCTCTATTTGTATGAGGGTGATTGATGCGCTGTGAAATTCTTTTTGTCTATTAAACTATCTCTTCTTGCCTCAATTTTCCTTTCTTTTCCGTCCTCTGAACATTATATATGCTTTTTATTACATACATATGCTTATTATGTTCCTGATTTCCTTGTTTTAGTCTAGAATTGAGGAATATTGAAGAAGTATCATAGTCTAGGTGTCATACATATAGGGTTATATTTAAAATTTGGTGTGTGTATAATAAAATGGTGCACTGACTTGTCGCTAAATAGTGTTAAAAGATTCTCCCAAGTTACTTGTTTGACTATTGAAATCCAGGTGGAACAATGACAATTTTGATCAAGAACCAAGGACACAATTTTGATCAAAAGGATTGAGGACGTTATTGTTTTGGTCAAGAATCGAGGACCTTATTGTTATATCAAAGATCGAAGACTTTTACTATTACAATCAAAGACCACAAACCACAATTATTTTGAAGCCATGACAGACATTCCTTTGAAGACAACTTGATAGGCTGAATGTGCACGCTGGCACCGAGCATCACATGCCAATGGACCAATTTGCACAACACATATTTGGTTAACACCCATGAGCAACCATAAATCGTTACATGGATTAATACATTATTCATGTGGTATTTCTTAATACCCGACCAAGTCCTAACATCTTGGAGGCAGCCAAAAAATGCAGTTCCATGTTGAGCGAGAGCTCGAATCGAAATACTCATCTCTAACTTAGCGCACAGGCTTGTATAGTTGCATACATCTTTCATATTAATCACAAATCTAGAATATGCAATTGCTTGTTGTCTTTACGAACTAGAATTACTAGGCTGCTATTCTTGTTCTTGTTTGGTCCACTGAAAAGAGTCGATTTGTTATCCAAAATTCGAACGAAGACTCATGTGAGAATTATATATATGTATGCACTTTGTAGGGTAGAGTAGTGATAATTATATGAACTTTGTCACTGTTGTTTTCCTTCAATATAAATCATAATTTAAAGTTGTGTGTGTGAATTTCTTTGAGTTTGGTGATTATGCTCTGTTGCGTTGCTGTGGATGAGTTTGGGACTAAACTTAAGCCTGTGCAAACAGTGTAATAGTGTGAATGCACGAGTCAACTTTAGGGGCGGTATCACTCAAGGTGCAGTACTTCGCTAGTTTATTTCTCTATTTTTTTTGTAAGTAGGGTTAATTTTTTGGTTATATTTGTAGTAGCTTTCATGTGTTCAAATGGTTTTATATTTAGCTAATCTTAATTTGGTTTATTATAATCTCTAGTACAATAGTTATTGTAGTAATCAACGTGTGATTTTATGTTATTTTCTTCAAGTTCATATATTAGTAATTATTTCAGATTGGGTTGATTAGGGGATGAGACTTGTAGTTAACCACTACAGTGCCAACTTGCTCTAAAGCAAATGCTATGGAATCAAGTGCTATAAAATTGCTAGGATTCGAGTTCATGTGGTGACTTGGGTGCATGAGGCGCAACTTAGCTAAGTAGCGAGCTATCCTTAAGCCAACTCTTCCATGTGAGTCTGTGTCCTTATGAGTTTCTTAATTAGGTCATTAAGAACAATGTGAGGAGCTTGCCTCTTGTGTATATTGCACAGAGTGCTTCACAATCTTACAAACCCCTGTTTGACAAATTAAATGAACTATGTAGCCTAAATCCCTATAGAAATAAGAAACATATAAATGCACCATCAATGACGAAACAAATTTTCATTAATTTACAAGTAAAAGCCCTAAAAGGTTTACTTGAGTGTTCAACTAGGCCTAAAGATTGCAAGCCGAACTTAAGATAGCTTCAAAACATTATACATGCACCAAAATCCCAGACGTGTAGGAATAAATGCTCTCCATGATAACACCATCCTGTCAAGATGGACAATCTCCATCAAACAAGTGATAAAGAGGCTCATGAGTGATTCTCAGTGCAATAAATCATCAAAGTGCCTGGGTATATCTCCAAATAACTCCTCTTTTAGCATGACGTTATATACAAGAAGGTCTGTGTCACCCTTCTAGGGCACATGGGGTTGACATGGAAAGCTTTGAGGCAAATGTTGGCACATGGGCATGATGTACTAGCCCTTCCAATTCATCTTAGTGATAACCATCGTCGTCTGCGCTCTAGAAGGGAACGCCCATCAGAGAGGGTCAAGGTCAGCTTGGGGGTGTTTAGGGTCCATCTGGGTACATCATCAAACAAGCCAATGCCTTGGCTTCTTGGTACAACATTTTAGCATTTGGAGGTGTACTAATGGGCATACAAACATGTGGAGTCTCATCATGGTCCAACCTCCATCTCATGAGGGGAACAATGGGGCTACAAGGTCATGCTTGCTCTCAACAATGGACATCCTTTGGAAGGTGTTGGATATGTGTCAAATCTTCCTTGAAAGGATCTCTGCTACACAAGTGATGAACCCCTTGAAACATACCCTCAAGATCAATTGTGATCAACGTTATCAGGGATACAAACCATTAAAGTATCATGGGCCATATTCAATGTGATGGCATTGTTATCATTGATGGCAAAGGAACAACAACAAGGTAGAGAAGCAACAAAAGAGCAACGAAGTTGTGATAGCAAAGGAGTAGTAAAGGAACAACATTAGCAACAAGGTATGTTGCAGTGATGTTTGACATCAAGAGGTTATGTTGCATGTTGCTGATGCTTGATGAGAATGCAATACAAACATGTGATGCAAAGGGTGATGACAAAGGAGCAATAGGAGCAACAAGGCATGTTTATTATGTTTTGATGGCTTGGCAAAACAAAGGAGCAACAAATACCATGGCACAATTGTGAAAAAAGGTGCATTGAGTTATGCTTAGATATATGTTGTGATGATGATTGATGCTTGCATATGTTTTGTGTAAGGCTGATTTGAAGACTGGTTTGTTTGAGGAGATTTTTGTGATGCTAGGCAAAGGCATGAAGTTGTAATGTAAAGGAGGTGATAACATGCCTATGTTAATGCATGTATTGGAGGTGAATGAGAACAACTTGTTGGAGCTTGCTTTCATATGGTTGTCATTGAGGGCATGGTTTTCTTGGTGCTCTTGCATTACTATTGAACTATAGTAATGCATGCTATTTAAATATGTTGAATTTATGTTGAAGAATATGAATGCATGTCATTTGGATATGATGAAATTCTTTTCATGTATTTTAATATTCAAGAGTTTAAATAATTTTGGAATTGAAGAGACACCTTTGGAATGCAAAGAGACCAATTTTTCCATTTTAGATTCGTGTGTGTGGAATATTAACAACCATCAAAGTTCAATTATAAAATTGCGTGAGGTTGGAGTGTTGGGAATCACAATTGTTGTTAGACCAAAACCCGCAGGTGGTACTTAACGATCACATCGCTAGAGATAAGGATTCCATGAGAGGAAGTTAGTCCATGTCGCAAAACACATGGGGAGCGTTGGTTTATCCAATGTACAACAATCTCCCCTCCAACGTGAGTCAGGTGTGTATCGAACTCATGACTTACGCTCTAATACCACTGGTTGGGAATCATGATTGCCGTTAGACCAAAACCCTTAGGTGTTAGTCAACAATCGCATTGCCAGAGATAAGGATCCACGAGAGGTGGTTAGTCTATGTCGCGAAACACACAGGCAACTATGGAGAGTTAGAGAATATGAGAGATGATTGAGTTGTTATGCCTTAGTTACCTAGCACATATAGAGTAGATGTGATGCAGATTTGAGTAGAAGAAGAAGCATAATTAGAGATGGAGGTATGCAGAGTTATAGACCAAGTAAACCAACATATTGTTATCATTTTGTATGAGGGGATTGGGGTCTCCTTTCTAGTTGTAGGTTGATGAATAACATGTTGGAGCCTGTTGAAGTAGAAGCCTCCTTTGGGATGTAGCTTGCAGAAAACTTATGGGAGTTGGAGCTTCCTTACATGTTGTAGTTTGCAGAAAAATTGAGGTGGTAGGCTCCTGTAGGTTGGACCCTACATAAATCAAATGTAATAAGGGAGTAGGAGCTTGCCTCTGTATCACAATAATAACAAAGTCATGGTTTTCTCCCTTTATGGGTTTCCACTGATATTTGGTGTCCATATGTGTTGATGTTATGTGATGCTTTGATTTACTTATTACTTGTTGTTCACATATAAAAGCTACTGTTCATTATGTGTTGAGATGCTCATTTAATGTTTCAGTTAGTCAATCAAAAGGAAAGAATTTTAGTGTCCATGAATGTACTAAATTGATTTGTTCCCCTGCTCATTGTAGTCAAGTTTTGATCAATTGGTATTAGAGCTAGTTCCTTCTGTGTAAGCCTAACAATTGGAAGGTATGTGCTTATGTGATGTTTTGATTTACTTATTACTTGTTGTTCACATATAAAAGCTGCTGTTCATTATGTGTTGAGATGCTCATTTAATGTTTTAGTTAGTTAGTCAAAAGGAAAGAATTTTAGTGTCCATGAATGTACTAAATTGATTCGTTCCCATGCTCATTGTAGTCAAGTTTTGATCAATTGGTATTAGAGCTAGTTCCTTCTATGTAAGCCTAACAATTGGAAGGTAGATCTGGTTAAGTCATGGACTATCAAAGTGTATCTGCTCTAAGTGCAACAAACTTTCATGAATGGAGAGAGAAGGTAAAATTTGAACTGATAGCTTATGGACCTAATGTATGGAATCTAGTATGTTAAGGATATTGTAGAGACTCCCCCCCCTTGTTGATTTGGGGTAGCATCATATTTGCTCTAGCCACGAAATTTGGTGGAGAGGTTGGGGCACATGAGATCTCCAATACTTAGAAAGGGTTTGGGCAGATTCTAAACAGTTCAGGAGATATTAATAATTAATATTTTTAATGGAGTCCCTAAGTCTAAACTTAGGGAAAATAAAATATTAATGTGTATTAATATGAAACTGTGTTATAATGGTCCAAAAGACATGGATCAAGCCAGATCTAATCTTGGCCGTTGATTAGGGACTTAATCTCGATAGTGGATTTGTCAACGAGAAAAGTATAAGAGGAGGCTTGAGGGTCACTTGGAAAACACGCTAAGGAGACCAGTCAGTTCAATTTCTGGAGCGGGGTTTGCTGAGAAATTGAACCAGTGGTCTGGAAAGCAGTCTGGAGGCATCAAGTACGGAACAGAGAGATGAGAGATCAACGCAGAGGTAGAAGAGGCAGACGCAGGGGCCAGAGGAAGCCATGCAGAGGCAGCAGAGGTCAGTAGGGCCTATGCCATGTTCAATAGAAGTGTTGGAGAATTTGTCTATTTGTGGGTAAGCCAATTTGGCACCCTGTTGTACTAGATAATTGTTGAATAATAAAATCCTCCCTTGCTGCACCGGTTTTCCCACATTGGGTTTTTTCGGGGATATTAGTCCAAAATAATTGTGTCAATGTGTTGATTCTTGTGCATATGTTTGTTTTTGTATTATGGTGTGATATCTGCAGAAATATTTATTTTAATGTTTGTTGAAGTAATTTCATGAATAACTTATGGTGAAATAAGTAGGAAAAGTAAATCAGTTGCTGCAGTGATAGAATTTTCACATGGTATCAGAGTAAGTAATCAGAGACAGAAAGGAAAAATCAGTTATGGGTCGAGACCACGATGCAGAGGCATCTACCTCAGAGGACTCACGTAGATTTTCAGAAGATTGCACAAGAGAAAGAGATTTTGATTTCTCTATGTTGGCTTCCAGGTTGGAAGAAAAAGTGGCGTGCATGACTAGTGCTACATCATCAGAATTATGGTATATAGACAGTGGAGCCTCGTGGCATATGATAGGAATTAAGGAGTGGTTCTCAGAATATTGAGAAGAGAAGATGAACTTTCAGATTACCATGGGGAATAAGGCCAAGTGTACTCCAGTAGCAAAGGGTACCATAGTTTTTCCGACAGAATCGTGAGAGCGGTTCCGTGCCACAAATGTGTTGCATGTACCAAGATTGGGGATGAACTTATTTTCTGTGTCACAACTACAAGGCAAAGGCTATGACTTCTACTTCATCAAGGAAAAGGTATACGTCAAACACCCGAGATGGAAAAAGAAAGTGTAGATTGAGATCAAAAGTAATCGGCTGTATAAATTACAACTAGAATCTCCAATGGCACTAATAGGCAATCATGGGGACAAGAACTTGAACGAACTATGGCACAGAAGAATGGGTCACTTGCACCATGGAGCTCTAAGAATTCTCAGGAGCATTGTAACAGGAGTTCCAGATTTGAGTACAAAATGAGATGATGTATGCAGGGGATGCGCTCTAGGGAAGTATGCCAAGGTGACATTTCCTAGAAGCAAACACAGGGCCAAGAGTGTACTAGGATTGATACACTCAGATATCTGCGAACCTATGTCTGTCAAAGCTCTCAGCGGTGCCGAGTATTTCCTTACCTTCATTGTTGACCACTCGAGGAAAACTTGGATCTATTTTATGAAAACCAAGGATGAGGTTGTCAGTGGATTCAAGTAATTCAAGGCTCTAGTGGAGAATTTGATTGGTAAGAAAATAAAAGTCTTGCGCTCAGATAATGGTGGAGAGTATGTGTATAAGGACTTCACTGATTATTGTGCTAAGGAGGGTATCAGAAGAGAGTGGACAACTCTCTACAATCCGGAGCAGAATGGGGTGGAAGAAAGGAAAAATAGAACCATTATAGAGGCAACTAGGGCCATGCTGTATGATCAGGGTATGCCAAAATTCCTGTGGGCGGAAGCATGCAACACAACTGTCTATGTTCAAAACAGGACTCCTCATCGGGCATTGGGCAAGATTACTCCAGAAAAAGTCTTCGCTGGGAAGACGCCTGAAGTCAGTGATTTCAGGATATTTGGGAGTTTAGCATATTGTGGCATACCCGAAGAAAAGAGGAAGAAGCTGGATCAGATTGCAGAAAAGGGGTATTTGGTGGGATATAGCGAGAACGCTAAGGCATACAAAATCTATTTTCTAGGGAGCAGGAAGGTAGTAGTATGACAAGATGTAAAGTTCATGGAGGACATAGCTTTCAAAAGATCTCGCGAAATGCCTTCCGAGGAGCAGTCAGAAGAGGATCCGTTGGTCATGGCTCTTCAACCAACAGAAGTGAAGAATCCTTCCTCAGGTCAGGATGATTCTTAGGATGAGGAGGAGGAGTGAACAGAAGCACTTGCTGGCAGAGGAAGAACTAGCAGAGAACTTCGTCAGATCTTGCTTGATGGAGAGAACTTCATTGGTGAGCCAAGGAACAGTAAGAGGGAGCGAAAATAGCTAGACAGGTATCAGGCGTTAGTAGCTAAGGATGGGGAGCCTGCCAGATTCAAGGAGGCAGCTTAGCATCAGGTTTGGCTAGATGCGATGGTGGAGTATAACTCCATAATGGTGAATGATGTCTGGGAGGTGGTGTCAAGGTCCCAAGACAGATCTGTGGTAGGTTCAAGATGTATCTACAAGATCAAATATGCTGCGAACGACAATGTTGAGAAATACAAGGCTAGGTTTGTGGCTAAGGGGTATGCTCAAAAGGAAGGAATCGACTAGGTATACATCTATTAGGACCTTGATATCTCTTGCAGCCGAGATGGGATGGGAGATCCGTTAGATGGATGTTAAGACGACATTTTTGAACAGGGTAATAGAAGAAGAGGTATACATTGAACAACCAGAGGGCTTTGAAACTCATGAGAAGAAGTCTCATGTATGTAGACTGAAGAAAGCCTTGTATGGGCTAAAGCAGGCACCGAGAGCGTGGTATGGTTGAATAGATGGCTACTTGCAGAAGATGGGGTTTGTCAAGAGCGACGCAGATCCGAATCTCTACTATTTGGTCGTAGAGAATGAGCCACTTATCTTAGTATTATATGTGGATGATCTCTTTCTGACAGGATCATCCAGACTCATAGAGGACTGCAAGAAGAATCTAGACACTGAGTTCGATATGGATCTGGGACGAATGCACTACTTCCTAGGGTTGGAAGTTTGGCGCCAGAAAGGAGATATCTTCCTTGGGCGTATGCTACAGAGATCCTGAAAAGTTCGGGATGGGAGACTGTAGACCTATGGCTACGCCAATGATCACCAACTGGAAGAAGGTTGATGCATCAGAAGACAAGGATGTCGATCCCACCCTATATCGACAACTTATAGGGTCCCTGATGTATCTGGTTAATACCAGGCTAGATATTTGCTACGTTGTCAACACCCTCAGTCAGTTCATGGTGGAACCAAAGAGTGCACACTGGGCAACAACCAAACACGTTCTCAGGTATTTACAGGGAATAGTTGATTATGGGCTCTTATACACCAAGGGGAAGGATATCAGGTTGAATGGATTTACTGATGCAGATTAGGGTGGAAGTTCAGTAGATCGAAAAAGTACCTTTGGTTACTGTTTCAACATTGGATCAGGAATGACCTCCTGGTGCAGTAGGAAACATAAGTCCATGGCTCTGAGCTCATCTGAGGCAGAATATATGGCAGCAAGCACAACTTTGTGTGAGGCCATATGGCTTAGAAAACTGCTGGTGAACCTATTCAAAAGAAACATGGAGGCGACCAGGATCATGTGTGATAATTAGAGTTGCATCAAACTCTCTGAGAATCCAGTATTTCGTGATAGGTCGAAGAATATTGATATCCGGTGTCACTTTGTTAGAGACTGTCCAATGAGGAGCTGTACAATTGAGCTACACTCCTACAGGAGAACAAGTGGCAGATATCCTCACCAAGGCCCTTGGAAAGTCAAAATTTGACTACTTCAGGGAAAAGATGGGGATGGTAAAGAACCCCTTTCAGAAGTAGTGTGTTAGTAGCACGAATGAAGAGGGAGTTGCAATGTAGATGCAGTGTTGGGAGAAAGGACCACCAACAACATAGATGCAGAGGGAATTGCAGTGCAGATGCAATGTTGGGAGAAAGGACCAACAACAACACAGATGCAGAGGGAGCTGTCGTACAGATGTAGCAGTGGCAATAGCAGAGTCATGGGCAACTGTACATGATGCAATAGTGCAGAGGATGTTGAGCAGAGAGGCTTAACATCAACACAGGGACCGATGCCAGATGATCAGGGTGATACTAAGTGAAGAGTATTACTAGAGCACAATCCTCGCTAAGAGGCAATGTTGATTTGGGGTAGCATCAGATGTACTTTAGCCACGAAATTTGGTGGAGAGGTTGGGGCGCATGAGATCTCCAATACCTAAAAAGGGTTTGGGCAGATTCTAAACAGTTCAGGAGATATTAAAATAATTAATATTTTTAATGGGGTCCCTACGTTTAAACTTAGGGAAAATAAAAAATATTAATGTGTATTAATATGAAACTATGTTAGAATGGTCCAAAAGACATGGATCAAGCAAGATCTAATCTTAGCTGTTGATTAAGGACTTAATCTCGGCCGTCGATTTGTCAACGAGAAAAGTACAAGAGGAGGCTTGAGGGTCACTTGGAGAACACATTGAGGGAGACTAGTTAGTTCAATTTCTAGAGCGGGGTTTGCTGAGAAATTGAACCAATGGTCTGGAGAGCAGTCAGGAGGCATCAAGTACGGAACAGAGAGATGGGAGATCAACGCAGAGGCAGAAGAGGTAGACGCAAGGGCCAGAGGAAGCCACGCAGAGGCAACAGAGGTCAGTAGGGCCAATGCCAGGTTCAGTAGAAGTGCTGGAGAATTTGTCTATCTGCGGGTAAGCTAGTTTGGCACCCTGTTGTACTAGATAATTGCTGAATAATAAAATCCTCCCTTGTTGCACCGATTTTCCCACATTGGGTTTTTTCGGGGACATTAATCCAAAATAATTGTGTCAATGTGTTGATTCTTGTGCATATGTTTGTTTCTGTATTACGGTGTGATATTTGCAACAATATTTATTTTAATGTTTGTTGAAGTAATTTCATGAATAACTTATGGTGAAATAAGTAGGAAAAGTAAATCAGTTGCTGTAGTGATAGAATTTTCACACCTCTAAGCAAGAAAACATTGGAATTCTTAGGCAAAATGTGTAATGTATAATAACCTTCAAAATAAGGATCTTGAGACAGTTATATATTTAAATTCTGCAAAAGGAATTTGGGAAAGGTTATAGCTCCTCCACGAAGGAGACACTAGTAGCAACACCGTCGAAAATGAGAAGAAAACGAGAAGGAAGAAAAAGTCCCGTCAAAAGGAAAGTGTTCAATCAAATGAGGCCTATTCTGCTATTGTAAATGAATCTGATTCTCATGAATAAAGTTTAGTTGAAGAATAATCCAAGCTTGACATAGCCTTGGCTGAAACAAAAAGATTGAATAATGAGAGCAGAGACTATGAGAAACCGTTGCAGATATGTGATGAAAGAGAACATAAATTGAAGGAGGAAACTATTAGCCTAAGGACACAACTTGAAGAGGCAAGGAGAATAGAAGAGGTGATGAGCAATTGATTGAAGGAGAGAGGCCTACAATGTGAAAGATTAGAGGCTGAGATAATTGAAAATAGTAGACTATGTAAAAAGCTAGAAGAGGAGATATTCTACATGAAGAACTCAAAAGAAAAGTGTAGTAGATCAAATGAAGCCTTGAAATGACCTATAGGAGAAGAAGCCAACAACAATATGATTGGTAAAGAAACAAACAAAGGCAAGCAACAAATCAAAATGGAAAGAATAAATTGAAGAAAATGTCCTTTGCAAGAAGGTCATTTCCTCCTGGAGATGAGTTGAACAAATTTGGAAGATCCCAAAGGAGATTCTTTGCTTCTGTGAAAGATATCAAGTGTTTTTCCTTCCATGAACCTGGACATGTAGCAACGAAATGTAAGAGAAAGCAAATCATAACTAATCAGCAGAAGATGTAACAAACAAGAAGGCTCCCTCAAGCAAGAAAACAAAGAAGACAATCATTCACCAGGTACACAAATCATTTCTATGGTTATTGTTATTTATGCAATGGATTTGGACATAAAGATCTTGAATGCAAAATGTATTCTAAGAAGAACATGAACTCAAGAAGAAACAAACCATTTCCTCCAATTCTTTGCCAAACAAGGTGTTATTTATGTAGCAACCTTGGCCACAAAGCCGAAGATTGCAGGTTGCCTAATACTCGAAAGAAATCTAAACAGGTGATGGAAGCCAATCAAATCAGACCAAACAATGAGTCAAAAAGAAATGCAGACAAAAGAAGGCATCCAACTAAGGTATGGAAAAAGAAGAAAATGTAGCAGCCTATGACTTCAGTGACATAATGAAGTCATCATGGACTCGGGGGAAGCTGCTCATGAAAGAAATGAAGAATCTCGTTAATGGCAGTGTTAGAGAAGCAATATCTCATTGGGAGAGCAACCCCAATAGTTCCTTGACAGTATACTACACGTGTTGGAGTCTCTGCATAAGACTTTAATGAAAAAGATGACACTGATCAGTGTTATACAAAGAAGGAAAGTTGTTATGGCAGAAAAGGAACTTAATACAATCTAAGACTAGGAATGGGAAAAGGAGTTTTTTTGGTGTGATTAGTATAGCTGCAATCATAAACTCAAGATAATATTGGACAACTTATGTACATGGAGGAAAAGATTTCAGCTATTGAAGTTTTAAAACTGACATACATGAGTATGCCAGTTTATTTGTCATCTAATAAATCCATAAGAAGAGCAATTTTCATTGGTTAATGTCAGCAATGTCAAACCAGCACAATAATGGGAGCAAACAATTCTTCAGTTAGGTTTTAAGTATGACAAGTTGCTAATGGAGGAAAGTGCATAGATTTTGAAATTTGGAGATAGAGACATTCATACCCATGTTGTTACAAGGACAATATAATGGGCATGTTTCATATTGATTAGTGATCATCATCGGTCACCATCAATAGTTAAGAACATGGCTTTTGAAAGGTACAATGACACTATTCCCTATGATGAAGTCATTGCACAATGTAGAACAAGGCCAAGTATATCAAAGCTTTACAACTAGAGATGTAGTTAGTTAGATGATCTGTCAAATGTTAACATATGTTTCGTATTGCAAATGCAATTATCTGCTATGAATATGCTGAAACAAAATGAAGTTGGTATTATCAATGGAAGATGGTATCACTCTACATTCTATTGCCTCTGCTATGCAATATCTTATGATTCACGCCAATCCAAACTTATGAAGATTTGGCCTTGCTCTATGTTGGTTCTTAGATTGTTCCGGTAACAGAGAACAACCTAAGAACACATTCACTAAGAATTCTAAGAATCTTCCCGCTTCAGGTGACAAGCGCTAGCGGCCCTCCACCTCAAGGGGTATTCCCTGTTCTAATGTATAATTATAAGGATGTTCTATTTAAGCAAATAAATAACGCTAGATTAATGATAAAATAGTGTTTTGAGGAAAACAAAGTTTTAGGGAAAGAGAGGTGGGAAGCACACACTTAGAAGACTTATTAAAATAAAATATCATATATGACAAAATGAGGTTAAATAATATATCATAATTCACACGACATGAGGGTTAGTAAGAATTAAAATAAAAATAAAAAGGAAGCTAGAACAAACTGGGTTAAGTGTATCTAATTGTAATATGTAGCTAAAATATTTTTTTCCTGCAGAACAAAATCCATAAGTTTATTACCAGATTCAGTAAAGAAGTTATTGCAGATGCATGGGGGTGTATTTCAAAAAACGATAATCAGATGAAAACAAAGATCCTTTAGACTTTAGAAAAAAAAAGACTGACAGTTTGAGAATAACAATAAGTAGTATCTAGGCATAAATTCGTATCGTCACGAAAGCAGAAAACAACGACAAAACCATAGATGTTATGAATGGAAATACTCTCAATCCCTGCAGATAAAGTATGCTGTTTAAAAATCTTGCCCAAAACAAAAAACTGGTATGCTGCAACAATCACCAGTCTGAGAGAAATTAACATATTTGAAACTATGGACATAGGAGTGAAAGTCCTCCAGAGATACGATATATCTTTGCCGCATCTGTGAATAAAAAGGCAAAACCATTTCCATCCTGAGAGAGGCAAGAAAGGCCACCCTGTGGCCCTATACAGGCTGGTCTATATAGGGGTGGTGATAAAAGCGGTACTCTTCTGTGTTTCTGTGTTCGACCACCAACCAGAGGCCTAACTCCAGACTTAATCCTGTTTTAGATAAGAACCCGCGAGTTGATTCTGCTTCCTATAAATATGAGAACGAGAGAAAACATGAAACATGGCCAGAATAGGCAAAAGATAAATGTCCCTGCATGCCTGAGTTTTGTTCTTCCAATTGACAGCTAACTTTGAGTCCCCATAGACTTGTAAAGAAGTGCAACCCTTTTCTAGAGCATATAGGAGAAGAGTTTTTTCTGTCATCAGCTGTGTCTTTTCATTTGTGCCAATACCGAATCCCATGGAGATATGGAAGGAATGGGTTTCAGTCAGGAACAAAACTGTCCTACCACTCACATTTATTTTCTCTTGTGCAACTCCATCAAAATAACCCAATGGAATAGAAATATCATGCTGTTCCTGGATGATAATTCTGGGGATGGCTTCATCTTTAGATTTAGGAAAATGACTTGAGATGGCCAACCCCTCCCCAACAACTTGGACAGGAGAGCAGAGTTGGTCCCTGAAGATTTCCCAGTTCCTGGCCATCCAAATGCCCCAAACAAGGATTAAAGGAAGATCTCTAATCAAATGAGTGCTTTGGTCATATTTTGAAGCCCTCCAAGCCGCTTCGATAGTCTCCCCTGCCGACAACTGGATCTGCCCGGATGCTTGCTGAATAAAATGGCAAACGCTTCTGGAGAAAGTGCAATCCATAAACAAATGCTCTGAGGATTCCCCATTTTGCTTACAAAATGTCCACCAGCCCAACAGTGTAATATATCTGTGCTGCATCACTTCCCAGGTAAGAGCTTTATTGTTTAGGACACACCACAAGCAATTTGGATTCTGGAGGACACTTAACTTTCCACAATGCCTTCCACCACCCAGATTCCTCCCTGTAACCTTGCTCTGACAACAATAAAATGTAACTAACTTTAGGGGAGTACACACCACTCCAGGCTGCTGCCCACACCAATTCAACCTCCCTTTCTGAAATTTTGATATGGACAGCTTCGAGAGCTTCTATATATCAGTACCAAATCTTTGCCTGCTGGCCTCTTAACTTCAGAGCCTCTGCCGAAAACCACCCTTGCTTCCTTATAGTAGTGGACCCCGGATTAGCGATTTGGGCCAGGCTGGAAAAACCATGATCCCACAGATGCTCTATGATTGCTTGAGCCTTGAGGAAAGCGGAAGCCATCTCCACTCCTTGGCCAGGGGTCTTGGCCTATCCACACCATTGAACCATTCTTGACTCTCCAAGCTAATCTGGTATCAATCAGACCAAAGGAATTTAAAACTGCTCTCCAAATGTTAGAAGATTTGGCTCTTTTCTTTCGTAGTCGTCTAATCCAATCTTCCAAAGGGCTTGGCGCTATATATTTCTGATAAACCACTGAAGTCCAAAGGTTCTAGCAAGAAAACAATCGCCAACTGCATTTTGCCGCAAGGGATTTTGAAACCATAAAAATGTTTTTTAAACCCCACCCTCCCATTGCTTTCAGAACAGGTAAATGTTCCCATTTTACCCAAGGGAGGACCGCTAGCTCACTCTGGCTAGCTTAGAGGAATTTGAAGCATATACACCTAGCTTTTTCCAAAATGCATTTTGGGATCCAGGCTAGTGACATCCAATATACCGGGATTACTTCCAACACCAATTTTACCAAAACTAATCTTTTGGCTCTGGAAAGTCATCTGTGACTCCAAACTTTAAGTGTTTTCTCCAATTTGGCTAAGAGCCAGGACCAGTTCTCTTTGTTGTATTGATTTGGTTTTAGATGAAATCCTAGGTACTTAAATCCTTCATCCGGCTGGGCTGGGCCAAAGGAAAGAAAGGATCTCAAAACCTGAATCTCATCTTCCTCCAGATATGCACAAACAATGCAAGATTTTTGGTCATTTTTCACCATTGCCGTTGCTGTCCCAAATAATCTGAGAATACTTGCTAGAGTCTCCACATTTGTCCTATTCCCATTAGAAAAAATAAGCACGTTGTTGACAAAATGGTATGTAATTGCCTGACCTTGAGTGATCTGAATACCAGCAAAGCACCTCCTTCTAGATGCATCTGCGATTAATCTATTGAGACCTTCTGCCACCAACAGGAACAAGAGAGGGGAAGGAGGGCACCCCGGCCTTAATCCTCTTTTAGCTTGGAAAAAACCGGAGGCTGAACCGTTTATGAGAATTGCAAAAGACAGTTTGCAGGTAGGTCAGGATCGAGATCATTGTTTCCCAATTGAAACCAACTTGTGTAAGTAGCAACTGTATATACATCCAACTAGCTCTGTCATATGCCTTTGACAAATCTAACTTGATAACTGCCCCTATTGCCTCGTGAATCTGTCTCCCATCCAAAAAATCGAATTGTTCACTGGAATTAGCTTTGGACAGGATAGGCTTAATTCTTAATGCAATAGTATTGGCAATGACCTTGTAAATGCTATTGCACAAGGAATTGGGCTGGAAGTCTGACATATTACTGGGATTGTCCGATTTTAGAATCAAAGCAATAAAAGTAGAGTTAAATGTTGAAAATATTTTGCCTTCCCGCCTTGATTCCTTGACTACTTGCAGATGATCCCTTCCTAAGATGTTGAAAAGACTAGAGAAAAATTCAACCCCATATCCGTTCGACCCTGGACTTTTGTCTTTTTTGAAAGACTAGAGCACCGCCTTCAATTCTTCCACGGAAGCTTCCTCCTGGAGAACCTGATTTTCTTCCTCAACGAAACTTGGAAAAGACAGGGCAACACGAAGAGCCTCTGCAACAGAGGATTTGGGGGCTCTTTAAATAAGGATTCAAAACGAGCCTTCCCCAAGGCTACAAACTCATTGAACCTTGATATTCCCCACTTTCGTCATTAACCAAGCTCCAAATGGTGTTTTGAATTTTCTAGCCTGCAAAGGTTCAATTTTTTCTTTTTGTGTTTTCATCCCCATTTTCCGGCCATAAGGCACGACTCTTCAACCTCCATGCTGCTTCCCTAATCGCCAATAAGGATTTCATTCTTCCTTCTACTCTGAAGACTAGATCGCTTGTTATAAAATCATTAAAACCTTCACCCCCTGATTGGGCTACTTCCTATAGCTGCTTCTCCAACTTCTGAATTTCTTGCTTCTCCTTTTTCTAACAATGGACATTCCGGTCTTTTATTACCTTCTTTAATTTCTTCAAATTTGCAGCAAATTTCATCGAAGTTGAGACGTCTGAGCCAATGTTGCAAGAAACGCCACCCCTCCCGAGTATCCAAACCAATATTTATCTCTCTATACCATAAATGTTAGAAAATGTAGCAAAAAAAGCTCAAAACCTCGTCTGTCCCATATGGATCCGTGTGGGATCTGCCTTGCGAATCTGTGATTCGGAAAACCAGAACCGCAGATTGGATTGACAAAGATGGTTCTTGGAAATTCGGAATCGTGCCAACCCGATCCGTGGTTTTGGATTTCTGAACTGGATCCGCGGTGGATCGTGTGCGGATCCATATGGATCTCGAGTGGATTCGAAGGTAGACGGGCGATTCCATAGGGTTCTATTTTTTTTTTAAGTTTTTCTTTGACGTAAGTTGTGTCGGGGCTCATCAAACACTCCCAAGGTGCTCCCTTGGATTTCGTATGGAGAAAATAGAATTTGATATCCTATTCAAAATTCAGCAGATTGAACAGTTTTCAGGAATTCAAAATCAATTGGATTTTGGCATTTCATTAGATTATATCATGTATGAGGGTATGTGATTGGCATTTAATCAAGAGCGCCAAGCCGTCTATGCACCCTAGTGTTGGTGGTGTTAATTGTTGAACTCCTTTGTCATGCCCTTAGCAAAAAATTACCTTTCAATCAAGTCAAAATCATCGATCAAGCATGTTAATATTTTTCTACCATATTTTAAGATTTGGATCAGGTAGTTTGATCAAAATTGGGCAATGTTGACTAATATCCCAAGACAATCGAGGTAGAGGCAAAGGCTATTCAAGAGGAGAAGAATCTAGATTCTAGATGGTTAATACTTGAATCATTAATCATTAATGTACATTGGATGCCATATCTATCTTGATTTATGTACAAATATGCATGTTTCCATATCTTCTACAACTAATTTGGTATTTTGGATGGTTTTTTTTTATATAAATGCAAAAAAATATATATTTATAGTAGACGCTTCGCTTCCTAGTTTTTTGGGAAATGATGCTTCCGTGTCCAAAAACGTGCTTGCTTCTTGCAACATTGGTCCGAGCCAACTGCAAAATTATTCCAGTGAATTATGATAAGATCAATAAACTCCTTATCATGAAGTTGTTGGGAGTTCATCTTAATTGGGCTCGCTGGCTTAAGAACAACATTCTTGATCTCCAGGAAAGTTGGGGAGTGAGCTGAATCACCTCCACTGCCCACTCATCGTCTAATGGGGGGGGGGAAGAATGACTCAAATCCTCTAAAATGAAAAAGTGATCCAATCTCCTAGCCACTCTTTCCTCCCCCACTCTCCTATTCCTCCAGGTGGCTTGGAGCTTGACATACTTTATATCAATGAGTTTTGACGAGCTTAGTTGATGTAGAAAGTACTATGGTAATGAGTCTGGTCTAGCCCTTTGGCCCCATGACTCCGCATTCCCAATAGAAAAATTCAGATCTCCTCCTACTATCAACTTTTGCCTCACTGAAAGAACTTAAAAAAAAATTGTCCCAAAATCTAATCTTGTCTTGACAGGGACCATAAAGATTGATCAAAGAAAAAAATCATCAAGTTATAGTGAAAACAATTCTACTCCAATGCTTGCTTTGAGGCTGCAAGAGTTCCTAACCTTTATGGATCTCTCACTCCATCCCAAGGCTAGATCCCTAGAACTCCCCACGGCAACTATAGCCAGAAAGCTCCAACCCTTCAGAGGGGACTCCAGGATTTTACATATCACAGAACCTTCCCCAACAGTTTCTTGTAAGAATAGAAAATCAAGATTGTTTAGTTCCACTAGCTTTGAGGGGCATGCAATCCCCCTACAATTTAAGGACAAAATATTCATTTGGTAAACTGTTCTAGGTGTTTTGAGCCTCTAAGTGCCCTTATAATGGATTGTTGTTTACCTGCAGCCAGTTCCTCCTTAGCTTGATTCTTCGCTCTAGATAAAAAAGGTCACCTACCCATACCTCTATTTCTTGTCTAGACTAAAGGGACCTTCCCAGCCCCCTGTTGTAGCGGCTACAACCACCCTCCAAAATTTTGCATTAGCTTTGTTTTGGAGCCTCCCTACCAACCATCCTTAGCAGCATGTCTTACATTGCCCAAGTACATAGGCTTCAACTGAGTTTCAATGGCTTACTAGCCTGTGTTGGTCAACTTGTTTGCCTCCCACCCACATGCTATCATTTCAGACTTAGTCAATTTTCTGGCTGAGATGCTCACCTAAAAAATTGCACAATTCTGGAGGGGAACCAACCTTCCCTCTAGAAATTGCGCAATCCAGTTGGGTTGCCTGTTGGGCTCCAGAAATGCGCAATCTAGCAAGGTAGCCTTCCCTCTGAAAATTGCGCAATCTAGCCCAACACTGGGCTTCAACTCAGAAATTGCGCAATTTTGACTGACAGCTAGGGCTTCAGTCCAAAAATTGCGCAATGCATGAGGGACATCTAATTTTGCTCAGTCTAGAAATTGCGCAAATTTCATCCCCAGTGTAATATTCCTAATTAGTAATGGCTAATTGGAATATTTGATTTTGTTCAATTTTTGCCTTCTATAGTTATTTGTAAATAAAAAAGTGAGGATGGGGGACATAACTCACTTTTAGAATAAAAAGTCACTTCCTAGTAGCACAACGTTGTGACTTGAAGGGGAGGTAAGGGGAGCGAAAGGGGGACGCAGGAATGGAGCCCACGCAGACACATGGAGGGACTGCGCAGGAGGGAAGAAACATGTGGCAAGAGGGGAATCACGCAAGAGGAGGTGAGCCTTGGGATTGAGAGAGACAAAGGCTATAAAAGAGAGAGGAGCCCCCTCATTTTGATCATTCAGTTATGAACATTTGTGATAGTTGTTTCGACTAAGAGCACGCTGGTTGTTTAGCTAGTCTACAACATTGTTTAGTGCATTGAGTGTCTCCGTTCGGAGATCTCACCCTTAGCCCCGGGGGACTTCGAGTGCCTTCTCGGGCAAGGTATTTCCATTGGCATTTCAGCAGTAGTTTTATCAGCATTTCAGTAGTAGTTTCATCAGCGTTTTGGAGGACTGCGCAACACTGAGAGAGGGACGCAGTTCTTCTGGCAGAACGCTGGGTTGAGGGTTTGGCAGGAGGATTTGTGTTGAAAGATAGAGCAGGGGATCAACCCTTGCATATTGGAGAGTTTTGGCAGGGGTTTCAGGCATATTTTCGGAGGGTTTCATTCAGTGACAGTGCAGAGTATTGAGGAACTGCGCAGAACCCCAAAGGGGTGATTTTCGGGGGTCGGTTATTTCAGGAAAGCTTCCTGGGCTTTTCTGGGTTTCTTGAGTAGAGTCCGATTCCAGAGTTTCAACCTTTTCTGAGGAGGGGAGCAACCCCAACTCCTCATTTGATTTCTAGCAGCAGCAACAGCACGACAGTTCTCCAGCAACTTGGACGCAGTTCAGAGAGGGGCCATTCTTTGCTATTCTGAGTGTATTTCTTCACTTGCCTTGTGCAAGTCGAGGTGCCATCTTTCTGATCACCTCCTGTACTCATTCTATTGCTCAATATAATAAAATGGCTTAGCATTTCTCGCTGCATTTCTTGAGTATCTGTTTATTTCATATATATACAATATTGTTGTTGCACTACTGTTATTATATCTCTGTGATTTTCTCGACTACTATACCACTTGTACGTTTTTCTGGTTGGGGTTTGCTAGTATTTGAGAAATATTCCTGGGAAGGGATATTACACCCAGGCTTGCAGACTGTTGCATGTGCTTTCAGGTTGACTTGTTCCCCCTAGAACTGAGCAATCTTAATTTGCATGCATGGGCTGCTTTTCTCGAAAACCAAAAAGCAACAAAACATCCCTAGATTTTAGGGAACTATTTTTAGTAGTTGGAGGTTACATGCAAAGATCGTTTTAGAAACTCCCCGACAAGTGTCGTTTTTCCTAGATTTGTGGCATGCGCGTCATAAGCCTCATCCTTATCAAATTTATTTATTTGACGCTGCAGAGCTCATTTCTCACATCGATCTTGGAGCTCTGACGTCCCACATCGCATCTAGGAGTCTTTGGCACATTCAATTCAACATTTTTCGGGTAAGTTTGCTTTTAGTGTCTTTTGCTGTTTTTGTCGCTTTTTGTATTTTGCTTTATACGAATGTTGTTTGCTTGATTTTGTTGAACGCCTGCTGTCATTTTAAGGTATGTTAACTTGTAGAAGCACCGTTTCAAGTTTTCGATTGCATCTCACTGCTGTCGCATGCTTGACATTGTTTTTGGACTTATGGTCGCCGTTGCGATGACTCGCTTCACACACATGTTTGTTTTCTCGTTTTCTGAATCTTGCACTCACTGTTTGCATGCATGATCATTCACTCTTGTTTACACTTAGCTTCGCCATGCATTCAGAACTTTTCATGTTTTTAGTTGCCCGTCGGCGGGTCTAGGCCGCCTTGGCCCGGACCTTGTCTTGCCAGGCTAGCAATGCGCATTTCTGAAAGTGAAGGCTTTGCCTTCCTTCCAGAAACTGCGCAAATTTGGCCTAGAACTAGCCTCCAGGCTTGCTTTGCGCAATTCTGGGAGGCAGTGCCTTGCTGACTCCAGAAATTGCGCATGCAGTTTGTGGGTTTGCATGTCATTGCTGACTGAAACTGCACATTGCGCAGTTTCAGTCCCCAACAGGCCAGGCTGGATTGTGCACTGTGCAGTTCTAGCAGTTAGTCAACCTCCTAACAGCCCGCACTGTGCCTTGCGCAGTTTTGGTAGTCAGTCTCCCAGCCTCTCAGTGAAAATTGCGCAATCTTCCTAGTTAGTCACCCAGGTATGTTGCATGTTAGTCCTCAAAGTTGTTTTGGTTTTCAACTGACAAATTTATTGCCATGAGTGTTGCTATGTCTCTAGGTATCGCAGGTGTTCGTCTGCCTCTCAGCAGTACACGCTCAATGGCCTCCAAGAGAGCAGGGTCAAAGGACATCGTCGAAAGTGCAACTGGAGATGCAGTTGAACAAGTGTCTATGAGCTTGCCTATTTATGAAGACACCAAGTTGTACATAGACAAAGATATCAAGATGTAATGGCAGGACATCAACGACACATTCTCAGGCACATTTGAGGAAAATCTGGAAGACCGCAAGGTCTATGTCAACGTTCACAAGTCTATCTTGTATCGGATTGCATGCAGGTATCCCGTGTTTACATGCGCGGACATGATCCACTGGATTGTCTCGCACATTGATCGCGAGACAATGATGTTGAGAAGTGCCAGTGGAACACAGCTTGCTACCTTCAGGGCGAAGGACTTCCAGGAGATGTATCACTTGCCACAGTTGGTGATCACAATGGAGAAACCCTTTAGCAGTACAAACTCAAGAGATATCTTGAAGAGCTGGGCGAATGAGCTAGCCAAGTTCAGGACAACCCCCAACCAGGTTTACAAGACGAAGATACTGCTGAAGGCATATCAGTACTTGGTCATCTTTGCATGCCACTTATACGACCAAGAGAGCACAAAGACCTTCCCGTAGAGTTGGGTGATTGCGTTGGACCAACTGGCCAGCGAAGGAAGACCTTGGAACTGGTCTGACATGCTGGTTCTCAGGTTGAAGAAATAGGTGATAGAAGCCCGACATCCGCCCAAGGTCAACAAGCAGAGATATACATGTCCGCTTACATACTGGATGCAGTCTGCGCCCGTTAGCAGTTCCTAGGCTTGGGTTGGGCATGGATACCTTTGGAAACCTCTGTGCACACTTATTGCAGATTGTTCTCCGAATGCAGCTTCCGCGGAGTTATCATACAGTTGTCAGACCACTTTGTCACCCTGGTGTACAAAATGATATTTGAATAGGATCCACCTTGCATGTCGCAGGTAGCGATGGAGGCATTTATCGACATAGAATATTGTATGCCCCACCCCTTGGCACCTTCATATGGATGTACAACATGGAGAAGGCTCCGCATGTTTTACCAAAGTTTGCCATGGACAAGCTCGTCATGCAAGAGGTGTCATATCACATCTCGACAGGGTTGTTAGCGAGACTGCACAGGGAGAAGAAGGCACCTTGGCCCGATCTTCTTATGCAGATCGGGTTGTATGAGATACAAAATCTCAAGCATGGTGAGGCTGAGATAGAGGAGTTCAAAAGATTCACCTTCGGCACTAGAAGTTTCAATTTGTATGACCCGCATTGCTTGGTGAAGGACCACTGTGCGAGAGTGCAATTTCCTTGGATCCACAGGGCGTGCCATTGGCCTGAGGAAGACCCATGGAGATACTGTTATCACTCCTCTAGGTTCAATGAACCGGTTGGCAAAGCTGTAGAGTGGTTAGCGAAGTAGAGGGAAGAAGCATCTCAGAGGGCAACATCATCAGCAGCAGCAGAGGGAAGCAAACTTGCATGTGACAAAGGCAAGAGAAAGGTTGTTGACAACGCAGAGGCGGAACAAAGCCACAAGTTCAAAGCAGATCCACTTGTGATGAAAGCAACTTTGGAGATTGAGGTTAAGAGGGGACAACGCGACACGAGGATCGCACAAAGGCTAAGAGAGAAATAGAGGATGGAGGAAACAGAAAAGGAGTTGCAAGAGTTGAAGCAGCAACTCTAGGAAGTATAGGAGTTGCGCAAAAGAGAGAAGGAAGCACAACGGGAACAGGTACAACAGGAGGCGCAACATGCACAGATTGGTGAAACTACACCCATATAGGTTATAGACTCATCCGAGCAGCTGGCATAGAGAAGACAAGGTGAGCAGTCGCAGGAGCATGACTTAACTCAAGAGATTGAACAAATGATAGAGCAAATTGACACGGATATGGTTCAGCCAAAGTCCGATCAAGATATTGATCTCATGCCTCAGAAGCAAGAGGTCACCCCACCGTCTTCACTAGATCCAGAAGCAGAGCAAGTCCCAAGTGGTCAAGGAGACACAAAGTTCCTTAAAAACAATTAGGAGGCGGAGATGCGCAACATATATTTCGACGAGTCACAACACAGAGTTGTGCAGTCGTGTAGAGTGCCCACTCCGGATGTTCACATATCTCCTGCGCAGTTTGAAGAATGAGTGATCGTATCCGATGTGCACAAGCATCCAACAACATTGGCCAATTCTACCAGAGCATGTGCTGAAGCCACTAGCTCGAGTGTTCGATTCTTGAAAGCAGAGAACGAGCGCATGGAGAGGGAGTTACAAGCAAAGCAGGGAGGAGAACATGTTACATTCTCTGCTAGAGTAGAGTTGGAGAGGGCGATACTAGATGAAGTATCGTCCCTTGAGACAGTCATGCGGATGTTGTATTCCAGATTTGTCATCGTGCATAAGTGAGTTGTCCATCTCAACGGTTGGCAGCAATGCTGTGCTAGGAGAGCACGCATCTTGTCAAATCTGCATACTGCTGTTGATCACATGCAAACATGGACAATGAGGTACAAAGGAGCACCATTGCACTTGCCAAAGATGATGAAGCCAAAGGTAGTAGAGTTGAAAGCTCGCATCCAGAGTCTAATTCAGAACTATGAGGAACTCCAGCAGCTTATCACCAATTTGCAGGCTTCACATGCACGGGTGTTCAGAAGCATGGATGTCATTGTGCGCATGCACGTGATCCCATCTATTGGCACACTCACCGAGGCGAAGTCAAAGAACCAAGTCCGACTGGCGCTGGACATGTACTTTGATGAGTCGATGCGTGTAGCCACCATCATAGACTTGGAGATTAGTGCAGACACTATGCATCATTATGTCGCTAGTCCAGCTGCATTCAAGACTATGATGCGCATGTTATCAAATGAGTTGGATAGAGGTGCGAAATCAGTGTACCTCGATGTAATGGAGGCAAGAGTGCGCTTTCAGCAGGATGTCACCGTCGAGCACGCAGACACCATAACGGACTACCAAGCTTGGCATCAGTTCGCCACAGTCTTTCATCGCGAGGATGTCGAAGAGTTGGTCTTCCCACAACTGTCCGAGCCTTAGTGATATCTTGCATGACTTGCTCAAGCCTATTTTGTCTAACATGGGTACATGTGCAGATTGTAATGTAACATCTTGTAAAAGTGAAAGACCAAGTGTCGATAGTAGAATGTAACAGTCATGTAGTAGTTGAAGAGTCATGAGGGTAGGAGAAGAGTCACAAAGGGGAATGTCAAGGGTCACCCCACCCTTTGCTATTTATAGAACCTCATAACTTATTGTACAGGCTTTTGGGAGCCAAGCTTCCTATAGGTGTATCTTAGAGAAAGCTTCGAGTGTATTGTAAGGAGCCTTGGCTTCTCATAGTGCAGAGCTAGTATATCTCTTTGGAGGAGCAGGCGACAATGACTGTGACGTTTAATTGTCGGGACTAGTGGTTGGTCATAGTTGTATGTATGATTTGATCTTTCACTTTCTTAATATAACAAAGCCAACACATTTTATGCATATGTTGTTATTGTATTTTAGCTAGCTTGGTTTCTCTAATGATATATGTCGTTGTTGTTTACGCATGTATGTATGGACTTTCCTATATATGTTTGTATGAATCTTATTGAGATTTGCTGTTGATTTAACCATCACTTTGGATCGTTGGCTAAACTTCTTTCTAGCTAGTGATGTATCTCTCTCGTTTGTTCCCTTTCAAGCTGCATGCTGTCATAGGTTTCTAAGGGGTGCACTCATAACCCCCATTACGTGTGTTAGAGCCTCTCATGCACCTTCCTTGACTTGCTGCATATGTCACACCCTTGCTACCAACAAGGACATCTTACACACCTCTGTGCGCAACTATGGTCAAGGCAATAGCGTACTACCCACTACTGGGACTCCTACACCAAACGATCTGAGGTCTAGTTGGGACTTCTTACCGGGGAGATCCCCTGACATGTTGGTAGCAACACCCCCTAATAAGCCTTTTACATGGGAAATTACGCTCTTGGACCGAAGGTTGTATCGACCATCTCCCCTTTGAGAGGACTCTAAAGAGCTCCTAGAGGAGGAAATCACTAGGGAGGGGGAAGAAGTGATAGACTAAGCAATTTCACAAACATCCGGAGTCAAACTTGGTGTAGGCTTCCCTACTCTTTGGGACTTTGAGTTGTCAATACATGTCCCAAATTTTGAAGACACCAAAATCGAAATCTCAGGCATTACAAAAATAACATCAGAGGAAACTGATACAGAAGCAACAAGAAAGGTGTTATCTTGTCCAATAGAAGAAGAGATGCCATTGTGCAATATTGGAAAGCATTGAGGCCTAGGGGAGTTCCTTCGCGCTGCGATTGCTGACCCCAAAATCCTAGTGTTAACCTCTCCTCCTTTCAAAACCGTTGACGTCCCATGCCCCACTACATCAATTTCCACTGAAGATGCAAGACCCATTGATGCATTTCCTTTTGGGCCTTGGGGGGCCTTCACTGGCAGAGGGAGGGACACTTCTACACCCACCGAGTCTTGGATCAAAAGACCTGATCCAACTATGACCTCCGCTCCCGAGTCCAAGTCCTCTTCCTCCTCCTCCGAAGATCTAATTGGAGTTATTGGTAAAGGGCAATTACTCACCAAATGACCGTAGGCATGGAACCTCTGACAACGAAACAAGATGCCTTCATAGTCCAAAGTCTAGACTATTGTCTCCTTGCCTTCTTCCCGCAGAATATAGAATGGATACAATCCGTCGATATTGACAAGGATACTAGCTAATGATTGCTTACCTGAAGTAAGATATGACTGATCATATTCCAGGAAGTCACCCAAGTAATTGAAGTGTCCCTGAAAATCACCTCATGCCAATATTCCAATAGAAGACTAGGAAGGCAGACCCAAATTGCCATTTTGTTTGATTTTTCTCTCTGTGCATCGAAACCTGGATACCATAATTTGAACTGAACTGGCGAATGGAAAATCTGCCAATGGAATTTGTGAATTTTGTTAGCGTCCTCCTTGTTTGAAAATGAGAGTCAGATCCAACCTTTGGGCAATCGACGAATCTGAACCTCCCCCCTACATTTTGGCTTGATTTTCTTCGCTACCCACTTTTTGAGATTTTTCGGCCCGATCCTCTTCCCTCAGATGTTACCAACCAGAGTTTTTTCTCCCAATTCTTTGACTAGTTCCATTTTTATATCTTTGCCTAACCTCAGGTTAACATGAATGCCTTCCGCCTGCTGCTCACAAATGTTTTTACTTTGTGTCCGCGAAATGTGTTCTATCTAAAGATCTGATACAGATCCCAAGGGAATAGACGAAATTCCAACTGCTCGCCCTTTAGCATGTACCTCGTATCCTACAGATCACAAACCCCTAGACTGCTCTAGAAACCCTCTAGTCGTTGCTGCTCCAGAACCACCTAGACCTCCAACACTTCCTTGTCTGAAAACAGGGATTTCAATAGACTTGCCGCAGAACTTAGAAGACGACCTCGGAAAGATTCCCGAAGAAGATCTCTAAGGGAAGCAAAAATTCCGTTCAGATTCAACTGCCCTGAGACAAAAGTGAAAGATCCGCCATCAGTATCCACTGAACAACCTTGACGAAAACAGGGAGAGCTTCCAACCCCACCAAAAAGATCATAATCGGTCAATTAGGAAGCACCTGTACAAAATCTCGAAAGCCTTGTAGGCTGTAGCCTGGAGTGGATCCACTGCATTTAGCTCCACCGCTATCTCTTGAATTGGGAGGTCAAAAGAAACAACAAATGACCCTTCCCCCACTTGGCTAGATTCTCTGCTTACAGAGGCCAACAATTTTTCCGAAATTGAGAAACAAGGAGAAAAAATTGAACCCTGAGGGATCTCACCTTGAGAAAAATATTGAGCTTCAGAGATTTGCAGAGGCATTGAGGAAACTGCACCTACAATTGTCAGCTGCTCAGGATTGCCTCGTGGTCCAGAAAAAATTGATGATGTCAGAAAACTCGACAGTATGGACCAAATGGAGGCACCGACATTTTCCTTGGGCTCATAATCCACAAGAATATCCTAGTATTCCTCCATGCTACCGGTAATCCTCCCAAAAAACTATCGAAAACAGCAATTAGAACCCAAGAATTCAAGCTAACCTGCTACAATAACAGGTTAGACTACTATATATTACTAGTAGACAAGGTCCATCCTTCCTCCTGCCACCATGTAAATGCGAACCAGCTTAGAAATCCTTTAGATTAAGTTTAGTGTGCAAGTAAACCCTAGATTACATGTATCATTTTGGAATTCAACCAGCAACAAATAAACTTAAATCTGATTTAAACGCTTTAAATATCATGTATTCAAAGCATTTAAATCCTTTTATGTATTCAAGATTGCCGTGAAATCAAGTAAAATCAACAATCTTGAATAGTTCTGCCAGCAAATATGAATTCTAAACAAAGAAGAACACATACAAAGAAAATGGAATGAAAAGAATCATGATATTATTAATGAAAACTACAGAGTCACAATGAGAAGAACCACTGCAACAAGTGCATTATGGCTATAAAGTAATAAGTTTTCATCTCTAGCCTGCCATCCTCTAATCTGCCTCCCCAATAAAAGGCCCCTAAAATAAGCCTTTACATCCTCTTTTAAATTGACGGGAGTTAGTTTTCCATTTAGTTCTCATAAGTTCCTCAAATAAAATTACATTAACTATTATTTGTTCTAAATGAAATATGTATTCCATCATTCAATTAACTTCTGCTCAAATCTTTAGTCAATGAATTACTAAAACACCCTCATAAGTTTCCTGCATAATTAAGGTGACATAAAACATTAGTTCTAATATAAAATATATAACGATAAATAAAAGTAAACGTATTTTCACCCTTTTATGAATATCCCCCCAGAAAACTGTTTCTCATACCTTCATAAAATGAATTACTTGAGCTACATAAATACTTTATGCTGCAAAAACTTATCTTCCAGATTTTAGGAGTTGTATTAAATCTGAAATCAAGCGCTGGAATCAATTTTGACTCTATTTTAGACCATTAAAACAAGTTCAAATCCTCTTCAGCACTCCTCTTCCTCATAAATTAATTTTTGTTTTTGTTTTTGTTTTGTTTTGTGTAAGTAGGATATCGTCCAATGATTCACAATAGAAATTCTGGTTTTTAAAATTTCGTTTTAAACTTAAATGAAAATAAAATCTGAGTTAAAAAATAAATTTAAAATTATTACAAGCTGAGATTTCTAATTATATAACTTTTAAATAAGTTTTGTTATTAAATAATATATTTTCTGAAATGAAATTTAAATAATATATACAAGTTTTAATATCAATATATATAAATATATATAATATATATATATATATATAAACTATAAATCAATTTAAATAACCTTTCGGGTTCCGTAGAATAGAGAGAAAATGTAGAGCAAGTGTGACCCGAAGCTATCTAATGGTTGCCATAGTTAGTGATGGACGGTTGTTACACTTTTCAGTTGTAGATGTAATGGTTGGTCAACATTTTCATTTGATCCGAATACCTCTTCGTTTGAGTCAAACTTGTGAAGCGGCGTTTTAAAAATTCGTTGGCATGTGTTAATTCTTTTAAACTTTAAGGAGGGACAAAACATAAGGGATAATGTATTTTATGTTTAAGTGTTAATATGTTTTATATTCGTTAAGCTAATTTGGATGCATATACAAACTTTGTTCGTTACATTGGTATGAGAGTCACGTTCTTCGATCCTGGCCTTTGGCCATCAACTCTCCGTCAGCGTCGTTATCATTGTTATCACAGAGACTGTTAAAGAGATTGAGATTTTGAGCCCTTTAGAAAGATAGTGACCTCTCAACCTTCATTTATAAACAAAGTCTTTTAAGGATGTGTTCCAAACTCGTTAATATGGTGTATAATAAGGACTTATAAATCCATATTCCATTCTAGTTATGATCATATAAGAATTGTGCAAGATGTAAAGAATTTCATCTTTATTCATTCTAAACCTAACAACATCAAAGTATACGTACTTAAAAAAGTTTATTTATATACAATAATTTATATACATTAGTATTTTCAAAAGCAGAACTGTTCAAAGAAATCAAACAACCAGTGCAACCACGTGAAAATGTTGTCAATGGCAAACCTCCTGATTTTGGGCTTCATTTTGATCAATAATAGTAATATATTTAATTGTTGAAAGAAGCAGGGGATAAATTATTTTACCAAACCTTTGAGTAATATGATCACGTTTGATTGAAAACAAGAAGAAAACCTTTTGAAATATTTACTCATCCATGTTTCAATGAAATCATGTAGCCTTGGGTGAAGATCCAATGGAAAGAATCTTGAAATATCAGCAACCTGTTCATGAGAAGGATTTTTGTGTATCTCTATCTCATTGCTATCCTGTATTGCCACTGAGTTAGTCATGTCAAAGTTTAAAAATAAATAAATAGCAATAAAATTCAACAAATTAATAGCTGTAAGGTCCATAGTATAATCTTCTTGTAGTACAATATGGTCCTCGTAAACAGGGTCCTTATTATGTAATGATGTTAAATCAGTGAAATCATTATGTTTAATAAGTTTATTTTCATGTAAAGAATCGAAATAACAAAATGATGGCGAATTTACACTTATAAATAAGTTGTCATTTAATTCAAGATGGTGAGGGGAAACCAAATTTTCATCTTCATATTTGTTGTATATGGGTGGTTTTGAAAAATCGACAATAAAATACAGTGTCAGTCAAATAAATACAGTGAAGAACAACATTAAAATTGAAAGAGAAATGAAATAGAAAACTGGTTTTTATGGTATTCAAGTTTAATGTGCAAGTAAACCGTAAATAACATTTATCATTTTGGAATTCAATCTGCAACAAATAAACTCAAATCTGATTTAAAACCCCTTAAATATCATGTATTCAAAGCATTTAAATGATTTTATGTGTTCAAGATTGCTGTAAAATAAAGTTAAATTAACAATCTTGAATAGTTATACCGGTGAATATGGATTCTAAATAAAGAACACAAACAAAGAAAATGAAATAAAAAGAATCATGATATTATTAATGAAAATCTCAGTCACAATGACAAGAATCACTGCAGCAAGTGCATTATGACTGTAAAATAATGTCTTTATCTCCAGTCTGGCATCATCTAATTTGTTCCCCCACAAAAAGGGCCCCTAAAATGAGCCTTTACATCCTCTTTTATATTTCTGGGAGTTAGTTTCCCATTTAGTTCTTATTACTTCCTCCATTAACTATTATTCATTCTAAATGAAATATGCATTCCATTATTTAATAAACTTCCACTCAAATCTTAGTCAATGAATTATTAAAACACCCTCATAAATTTCCTGCATAATAAAAGAGACATAAAACATTAGTTCTAATATGAAATATATAACGATAAATAAAAATAAACATTTACTTACCCTTTTATGAACTTCTCCCTAGGAAATTGTTTCTCATACTTTCATGAAATGAATTACTTGAGTTATATAAATACTTTATGCTGCAAAAACTTATTTTCCAGATTTTTAAGAGTTGTATTAAATCTGAAATCGAGTGCTGGAATCAATTCTGCATCTATTTTAAACCATTAAAACATGTTCAAATCCTCTTCAGCTCCCCTCTTCCTCATAAATTAAATTTTCTGTTTAAGTAGGATACTGTCCAACGATTCACAATAGAAATTCCAGTTTTTTAAATTTCCTTTTAAACTTGAATGAAAATAAAATGTAAGTTAAAAATCAAATTTAAAATTCAAATACAAGCTCAAATTCTAATTATATAACTTTTAAATAAGTTTTGTTTAATCAATATAATATATCTCTGAAATGAAAATGTAAATAATATATACAGGTTTTAATATCAATTCTCTATATATATATATATAAACTTAAATACATATATTAAACTTATAAAAACTATAAGCCAATTTAAATAACCTTTCGGGACGCATAGAGGAGAGAAAATGTAGAGCAAGTGTGACACAAAGCTATTTGACGGTTCTGGTGTAGGATTTTAATTTAATTTAGCTAGAAAAATTAATTAATTGACACTAGAGAGGATTAATTATTTGCTTTCACCCTCAAATATCATAGCGATGGTGTTTAAGTATAAGGGACCATGTACTTTTTTACATCAATATATTACAATTAATTCAACCCTCAAAGGGGGAATAAACCTTTACACAGACCCTCATTAATTAACTTAGTTCTGTGACAAAATATGATCTAGTATAGACCAAGTGTTTTTGTAATAAAATAATTTAGCCAAATGTGCTTAAATTATTCCCAAACACACTTTTACAAAGACTCATTATGACATTAGGATTCTTTTAAGACCTTGTCAAGAGATTGCACCCAAGCTTTGGGGTTTAAGCTGGAAGAAAAACTCTGCCGATTATCCGTGTTTAGAAACACACATAATTTTGTGAGGTTAAAAAACCTCCTAGGATGAAATCCGTTGCCAAAATCAGAGGCTTACCTAGCTGTTGTTACATAAATAAACGGTCATGCTAGCATCATTTACAATATAACTTGCAAAAATTGGGTTTGCAATGATAACATTGCGCTGGATGATGACTTTGAACTCTGAAAAAAATTTCTTTATGTCTTTGCATTCTGCTTCCTTGCACTGTTGACAAATTGTGGTCAACATGGCCCACCAATTTTTTCTTGGAGTTTTGCTTGCCTGATTTGTGGAGATTCCTTTCTTGGAAAGTGCACATTCATTTTTTAATATTTTTAACTTGGAGAGAGATTTATTTTTCTCTCATTTTTGTTTTTGATTATTTTTTAGCTAATTATTTTGGCATTTTTTACTAGAATAATGATAATAATAATAATTTGAAGGGATAAACATATTTTCAACCCTCAAAATGTGTCTAAATAGAAAGTTGAGATGTAAAGGTCTAATTATGATTACTCGCACCCCCATCAACTTCTACAAACATTAGATTTTACATTTTACATCACAAATAATTATTAAAATCCTGACAAGTGGGAAATTTTAATAATTAAAATTAGACACTTAAACTTGACCAAATTCTGCAAGACTTTAGACGTGATTTAGTATACCATTATACATTAACTCTATGCACTAAGACTCACTTGAGACTTCACCATCAAGCCCCACTCTAGCGTTGGGGTATGTTTGGGAGAAAAACTCAACCAATTATTTGTAATAAAAAAACACAAATGATTAGCTGAAGAAAAAAAACTCGCTAGAGTGAAACTTTCAAGCAAAAATTCTTAAGCTTACCTAGATGTTTTACATGGCTCCTAAGCATGCTAGAATCATATTACACGATGGCCCACAGGGTTGCAGGATTTGGATTACAATATAACACTGGAAGTTGAATGATGATGATGGAATCTGAATGTCTGACTGCTCTAATCATGAAAAAATGTACCCTGCTATAGGGTAGTTGTCACTTAGTGGTCAACGGGTTTCATCAACCTGCAACTTCCAATTGCAATATCTTGTGAACATCAACGATAACAACAACCTTATCACATCATCACATCAAGTTGTATCATCATGGGTTCCAAGGGATCCAAACCCTATGGTTAGGGTTTCATCTTGCAACTAGGGTTCTGCCACATCATCAACATTGAGGGCATCATCAAACTGCACTAGAGGTAGGGATTCATCCTAGGGCTTCATCATCATTTGCATCATCATCCTGCACCTACTTTTGCGCCTCATCCTACACTTGTTGCTTGACATCAATGACAAGATACTCAATAATAGGTAGACCCGTCAATCCATATGTGCATGTGATAATGATGGTGATGGCATGGGCAAGACTCCTAGGAAGATGGCCATAGCCATGCCGCCAACTAGAGGGGGTCCAACATCTTTGAGTGCTATAATCAAAAGAGGAAGCAATTGTGGAGGCATGAGTTACCCCTTTCCTAGACCTACTCTTTCCACCAATTTGGTGCGCCCTTTACTTTAGTAATTTATCTTTTTTAATTACATAACTTTTGAGACTAAGCTTGGTTTATGTTGTAACATTTTTTTGCTCATTGGGGTTGGGACATACAAGAGTTCCTTGATGTAGTATGAAATGATGAAGAACTGGGTGACGACTAATGAGAGGGTAGAGGTCATGCTAGGTTTTTTCCCTCGTGGTTACTAAGTCCCAACCATTTATTGCATTCTTCTTTTCTTGAGTTGTATTTTCGTATGCTTTTATCATTGTTTCAACTACATGAACCACTTAGGGAAATTTTTTGGGCCTTAACTCAGAGATGAGGATAAAGGACGCTAGTCCCAATGGAAAATGATAATTAGCCCAACAAATGTATGTGGATAATAAGGGAAGCATGGAATGTGGAAATCATGGAGTACCTTGGGCATGTTACTTCAATCAATGCCCCCTTATTAGTTTCACTCCTGAAGTAAGAACCTCAGGGGAGGTCACACTAGACTAGGGGCTATGGATAACTTTCCTGGTGAAGCATGGGAACAAGGGTACAATCAAGAGCGATCAATCTTCCAGCTTGGCTTGTAGTCCATATTAGTATGCCCCAAAACGTTAAATGAAAGCACTAGGTTACAATAATGGTTAATAAGATAAGATAATTTTATTAATGTCCAACAAATGACCATAATAGATCAATGGGACTGTCGGTTACAATGATTACATCATGCCAAGCCAGTGGACCAAACGGTCCCCTTTAACATTTCTTTTAAAAAGCAGAAAATACATCTATAATCTAAGTAAATGTAAATGTAAAAGCTAGAAGCTCTTGGCTTTGAAACAAAGCACTGCGATGAAGTAGAGAAGGAGAAGAAAAAAAAGGAAAAAAGGGGGGGGAGGAGTCTCCTGCCTAGTTCCTACTCCTAACATCCGAGGTCGAGAGAAGAAAACTGAGAGAAGCTTGTCAAAGTCTGCTGTCCTATGGGCATATTGGGCTGTCGCCTGGAGGTTCTAGGGCGCCTCCCAGGGGTGGATCCAATCCTGGAGCGTTGGTGCAGTCTGGTGGGTCGGCTCCCTCGGGACTGCACTGATCTGGTCTCAATGTTTGTGGGTCGGTCAATGGTTCTTTTGGTGCCCCGCGCTGATGGTAGCACCTTAAAGAAGTCTGTGATCTACTGCGTGGTGTCCGATTTGGTGGATGGCTAAAGAAAATGGGCCCGAAATCTGAAGGCCTCTTGGAGATAAAGTGCAAGGCATCTCTGATCAACATATCTGAAGAAGCTTGTCAAAGTCTAAGAAGACCTGAAGAGACAATGGAAACGACCTCGAATCTCGTAGTAAGCAGGGCATTCGAAGATGAAGTGTGTCTCTGTCTCTATCTCCTGTAAGTGACAAAGCTGGAAAATCCTATTTGCCCTATCGATGTGGTGATTTATCTCCACTCAGAGTCTGTGAGACCCAAGTCTGAGCTACTCGAGGGGGGATTCTAAGTGCATGCATCCAATGTTGGAATGTGTACTGGGGTCTGATGATGAGCCCATCCCTGATCTCCAGGCAATGCTCCACGTAGCAGGCCATTTTTGGACGCAACCCATTGGGAGGATTGGTCCATGTAGTCCGAATGTATTGTTTATAAATATCCTCCTTAATGATTTTATTAAGCTCTTGCTGATTGGGGAGGAGGTGGCCTGGGGCATTCAGAGAGTACTGGAAAGGAGGGAGATGGTCAATAGATGGCCCACATTCCTTCAAGAAGCATGTGAGATGGGAAGGAGCACTAACTGGAGCATAAGTTGAGAGCTTTGATGTAAAGCTATACGTGGGTCAACATATGGTTGTTGGCTGGATTCCTTGGCAGATCGAGCTAGACTCATTAGGAGAGCGAGTTCCTTGGCAGATCGAGCTATCCAACCGTAGAAGTCGCGTAGGGAAGAAGAGTTCGAACCAGAGGGAAAGCAAAAGTGAGAGGGAGCAACACAAGTGATTTTCGATGGATTTCCACTGTTGGAGACGCAATAGCAAGAGGGCCAAGTTCTTCCTTAGTGAGGCTATGCAGGGCAACTTCAAACGACAGTTCAATTTAGCTGGAGAGGAGGTGGATTCAGTTGTTGGTGGACGAGAAAATTTCCAAAAGGCCAAGCGAGTCATCTTTAGAGGCCGAGTTGGGCAGAACGATTGCATCGGAGCATTTCGACAAACAATGCAAGTTTAGCTTGCACAACGGTTGTCGTAAGGGCTTTCAAGTGGCCTAGACAAAGCCAGACTTGGAGCTAGGATCAGTGTTGGGTGAGACGTCTCACTAATATTTTGGCCAAATTATTTTGTTAAGGATTGCTAGTTTGAGCATCCAAATATTGTACTAAGATTTCACTGTTGCATATAAGAAAATAAACCCTCATCCGTTGCACCGGTTTTCCCAGTTGGTTTTTTCCGGGGACTTTTGTCCAAAAATATTGGTGTCATCTTTATTGTGTGTGTGCATCTATTTTCTCATTTCTAGTTTATTTTCTGCGACGTTTTTGTTGTGAAGAAATTGCAATGTGATTTATTCGTTATTTGCTGTAACAAATAAACTGCATAATTAATCAGTTAGAAGAATAAATTCCAGTTGCTTCATTTCAAGGAATTTTCACATTGTATCAGAGCAAGTTTGAAGACAAATCAAAACTCAGTGGCAAGGGAGAAATTTTGCTACTTTAAAGGGAGTTTCTAGGCAAAATTTCTTTGATTTGTGCAGAGGCCACCAAGAAGTGCAAATTGTAGAGGTAGAAGGTTCGATTTTCAGTTGCAACCAACAGAAAAATTCGATTAGGCTTAGTTTTAGAGATTTGCAGGTCTGGATTTGCTGGATAGAGGGTTTTGGTGAGCAGATCAATCAATTCGTTTTGTATTTGAGCGAAGTTAATTTGTAGCTAGTTTAACAATAGATTAATGTTGGTGGAAGAGAAAAGCACATAGAGGAAGAGGAATTTCTCAGAGGGTTTCTAGATCCACTTTCAGGAGGAGATACATGATTTGCAGTTGCAATAGGCCGTAGCAGTTTTTCCAGTCAGCAAGTGCGAACTTTAGGAGCAACAGATCGTGTGCCAGATTCCGAAGGACTTCTGGAAGGTTAAATGAGTTGCTCATTTGAGGTAGCAGGCAACGCGAGTATCAGAAAAGGACATCTCGAGGCAAGTAGTGGTAAATTTGCGCATTTCCTAACGAAGTGCTTGGGAGGTACTCCAAACCCTAAGCTAGTGGGTTTTGGAGGAATGGGCACACAAAGTGGTTCTGTGGGCTAAGAACCCAAGCGTCTGGGCTTTACACCCAAGCTTGTAGGTGTGAAACTGTGATGAGAATTGGTCACTTGGCATTTGGAGGTTGGAGGGCATCCTTAAGTATCAAGAAGCAACAAGAAGCACTGAAAAAAGCCTTGTGGAAATGGATAAATGAATTTTTATGTGTTCATGTGTGTAAACGGGCTAGAAGACTCAAGTTGATCTTAGTTGAAGGACCCTCTTGGAAGGGCTAGCCATCTACCCTAAGGAGCATATAAATAGAGATTGTTTTTGACTCATTTGTCACACATCCAAAGTGCACATGCGCATCAAGGTATCTTTGAAATCAACGAGGGTTTGAGGTTGCCTAGCGAGGCAAGTAAGGACATGTGTTTGGGACTGCTTGGTGCGGATCTCCTTGGAGGAACAAGGTTGTTTATTTCAAAGGTAAGTTAGGGAATTCCGTGCGTGGTTCATGGGATATTTGCTTATGTTGTTGTTGTAGCGGTTTGCTGTAGCTACAACAGTGTGGAGGCCTTATTTGGAGGGCCAAGAGGCCCAGTGAAGGCTCTCTCTCCTAGCCACAACCACACAAAGACTAACGCAATTGGAATAGAGGGTGTTTCCCTTTGAAAAGAGGTTCAAATCTCTTGCTGTAGCATGACCGCAAGCCTTAGGGTGCCTTGAAGAGGATCCCAAGGCTGAACAATGCATGGAGAAGGCATAGAAGGGACAATGAAAGAGGCAACCTGTTTGGAGAAGAGAACCACAAAGTTTGGAGCAGAATTTAGGGCTACTGGTGTGCCCTAACTAGAGCTCAGTTTGCACAGAACCGAAGGACAAGAGGAGCAACAATTGTTGCATATAACAAGGTATGTTGGCCTCTTGTTGATAGTGTTTTACTAGTGGATGTAGAGGTCTTGTTTGGACAGTGTTGGAGTAGCCAAAAGAGCAGGATTTAGGAGGGCTATAGTGGCTTCCTCCAAGCTCTAAGTACAACTTCTTGAAGGACTACGAGGACTGTAAGAAGAGGCAAAATTGGGTGAGCTCACGACTGATTCTTGAAGGACCAAGAAAGGAGGTCAAGGGAGTAGATCACATCAGCCCAAGTTCATTGTTGGAGAAGGACTTTTGACAATGATTGGTGGTAGCCCTCTGTGCCCCAAGTGTGTCTTCATCAAGCAAAACAGGAAGGCACTTGTGGGAAGAAAGTCACTAAAGAGTTGCGTCCTTGAAGGACTAAGGAGCAACTAGTTGGCGAGAAGTCCTGAAGGAGTTGAGGTGCAACAATGGGTAGTTGAGAGTTGTTCATAAATGAAGTTGTGAACAACTCAACAATAGTGTCGATGTCTTGGTGCGTTGAAGGACTAACAATCAACTAGAGAGTCGTTGGAGTCGTGTTTAGTGACCTAATGGAGTTGGTTCATTGATAGAGGCATAGTTGTGTTGTTGTAGATCGGGAGCCGAAAGACTAGGCAGGTGTGTTTGGGGTATGACCGAGGGGAGATGAGAGAGTGTGCTACATCAACCAGATGGTCAGTGTATCTTTTTTGGGCAATTTGGTTGTCATAGTTGTTGACACCAAGTCCTTGTTGTATATCTTTGTATCAGTGGATGTATGAGGGCCATTATTCTTGGTATGAGAGTCCTAGACTATTATATTATCAATTTGTTCATATAACAAAATTTTGTAGTTAAAAATTGTAAAAAGTTGTCTATATTTGTGCACGTGTTGATTTACTGCTATTTATTGTTCCGTTGTGCAAAGTAGTTTGTTGTAATACTTGGATTGGTGGAGTTAGTGATTGTAAGATTCTAACCTAGACTCTAGTGTCATGGAAAAACAACAATTTCCAGATCTAGTCTCCAGTTATTTGAGTTTTATAGATTTTGTAGCTTTCGAGAGGTGGCCATACAAGATTGCCAAAGGACGCCGTGCGAGTTGGCTAGAATGCAAATTTGGGCAGCAGATTGACTTTTATGCCAGAGACAAGTACTAGAGGAAGTGTGAGGTGTCTAGTGCAAGTTGCAAAGCGAAGAAGGGTCCCATCGAGGGACTAGGCTTGAAAGGAGATATTGGGGCACCAGATCTAAGAGGAGTATGAGACTAGTGTGTCATAGTGGGCAAGGTTCAGTTCATATGCAAGAAGGAGATCAGTAAGGTCTGTTCCAGTTGTTGCAGCAGGATCATCGCCTTTGCTACGGGGGGCCCACAGTTTTCAATAGTAGGAGGATAAATATCAGAAGGCACAGTCAGATCTTGAGAGGCAGTTGTAGAGGCTAGTTGCAGTCAAATGTTGAGGGGCGTAGAACCAGTTAGGGCTCAATAGATAGTTGCAGTTAGAGTGTCAGGATATAGTTGCAGAGCCAGTACAAAGACATAGTGGTGTTGGAAATAATATTGAGGGGGGGGGGGTGAATCAATATTATCAAATCAATAAAAATTTTTCATTTCCATATTCAGATTCATATACGCTACTTCAGTAAAGGAAAACCGCGTGTATACGCAACTGTGTGTGATGCAACAAGCGTATATCTAGTAAACTTATAATTCATTTAGTTGCTTCTTAATGAGTGCATCAGAACATTATTAACAATAAACAGGAGCAGTAAAGCACAACAAATCAACACACATAAGCAATACACATGGACACCAAGATGTAAGGTGGAAACCCAATGTGGGTGAAAACCACTTGCTGCAATTCGTCTCTATCTTCTCTTAATTAGAAACTTCTTTTTACAATGTTTCTGTACTGGTGCAGTCTTATACCAGTACGCAGGATGCTACCTACAGAAGGCTACAACCCTCTCTCGTTCTCCAGCTTCTCCTGGAAGGGAGCTACAACCCCCTTAGCTCTTGTACTAGCTGAGGTACTAGTACGTAGGTGCTGGCCTACAGAAGGCTACAACCTCCTCTTTTCTTCCAGGGACCACTCTTCATAAATTTTCAGACTGGATCCACGAATAACATCAATCGAACATCAAGAATATCTGCATCAACCAATCTCCTTTGTACAAACCAATATTGAATCAACCAATAACTTCTCAGAATGCTGTAACCAGAAAACAGTACCAGTAACCAGATGCCAATTATGAACCCAGAACACTGCAGCAATAAACAGAAGCAACTAAAACATATTTCATGAGACATACACTACTTCACAATGTATAAACCTGCATACATACGCAGCTGTATCAAATCCAACCAGCGTATACGCTATCTTCACTTACTGAACCGGCGTGTATACGCGCCTCTGATGTGCCGAACCTGCGTACAGATCTATAAAAGATAATTTACCCTTTTCACTTATTATACCCAGATTATCAGATTTATAGATCTAATTATGCGCCAAATATAACAGATCAAAAATCACAAAATGATACAACTATTCAAGCCTTAAGATCTCGACCCATCAATAGAACTTATCCATCTTTTAGCACTCAGGTCCCTCCTAGGTTCAGATCCAGCAATGCACCATAACCTGATTCTAGATCTTGCTCTTCATAAGATATTCAATATTTCAGTCAATACCTTTGTCAAATGATCTCCTTCCCCTTTTATAGTCTTAGGCCTTTCTCAAACCATGGTCCAAAACCATAGAGATCCAATACTAGGGACCCAATATCTGGGTTCAATACTTCGGATGCAATACCAAGGCCCAAAACCATAGATCCAACTATAACGGACTAAATACCATGGACCAAAAATAAGTTTTCCCACATGTACGCGCTTTTCCTTGCATGAAAGTGCGTGCATATGTATATGCGCCTTTTGATCGTCTAACCTGCATGTACACGCGACTTTGTTAAGAGGAACCTGCGCATATATATTTTTCTTCCATTCTGAGAGCTTGAACTGTGATCTGCCATCTAAGTGAGTTGCCATCAAGGACAACACCTGTGCCAAAGTGCCAAACCTCTGTCATAATGCCAACAAGTGGATTCATGGATTGGTTCTCAGTTACAGTAGTTGCAACAACAACAACAAGATGAGATCAATTGCAACTCAGAGCAGAGTTGGCAGTAGTGCAGGCTGGTGCAGTGCAGTGTTAGCAACAACACAGATGCAGGATGGTTCAACTACAGGGTTAGCAGATGGATTAAAGTATGCGCAGTAGCTTTGTAGGAAGTGACAGACTGACACAAATGTTAGACATCAATAGCGTGAGGGAAGATGTTATAGGTGAAGACAGTAGAACACCTTCCTCGCTAAGCGGTAGTGTTAGTTTTTGTAGCATAGGACATGTGTTCTAGTCTCGATCTGTGTTAGCGAGGCTAAGAACAAGAGATCTTCAAAACCCAAAAAAGGTTTCGTGAGATAAGCTGGCGAAATGCGTTAATTAAATTGATTAGCCACCATTTAAATTTTTCCCAAGTCTAACTTAGGAAAACTGGTTAATTAATAATAATTAATTAAGGAAAGGTAAGAATGCTCTAGAAACTCACACAGATTGAGTTTGGGATGATCTCAGCCATTGATAGAGATCTAATCATGGCTGTTGGTTCACAAACGAGAGATTATAAGAGCAGGTCGATGCAGATGGAGATAGACATATCAGGAGAGCGAGTTCCTTGGCAGATTGAGCTATCCAGCTGCAAAATTCAAGCAACGAAGAAGTGTTTGAGCCCGAGGGAAAGCAAAAGTGATAGGGAGGAACACAAAGTGATTTTCAGTGGATTTCCAGTGCCAAAGAGTTAGCAACAAGAGGGCCCGAGTTATTCCTCAGTGAGGTTGTGCAAGCAACTTTAGAGGGCAGTTCAATTTAGCTGGAGAGGAGGTGGATTCAGTTGCTAGTGGTCGAGAAAACTTCCAGAAGGCCAAACGAGTCATCTTTGGAGGCTTTGGGAAAAACTACATCAGAGCAGTTCCATAGGCAGTGCGAGTTTAGCCTACGCAGAGGCTGACGTAGGGGCATTTGAGTGGCCTAGACAGAGCCAGACTTGGAGCTGGGTTCAGTGTCAGGTGAGACAAATTGCCTCACTAATATTTTAGCCAGATTGTTTTGCTGAGGATTGCTAGTTTGGGCATCTAGATATTGTACTCAGATTTCGCTGTTGCATATAATAAAATAAACCCTCATCTATTGCACCAGTTTTTCTAGTTGGGTTTTTCCAGGGACTTTTGTCCAAAAATGTTGGTATCATTTTTATTGTGTGTGTGCATCTATTTTCTCAGTTCCTGTTTATTTTCCGCAACGTTTTTATTGTGAAGAAATTGCAGTGTAATTTATTCGTTCTTTGCTATAACAAATAAATTGCATAATTAATCAGTTAGAAGAATAAATTGTAGCTATTATATTTCAAGGAATTTTCACACCTCTTACTTGTTAGTGTAAGGATCTTCCAACATCCACTTTGACCGAAAGTTAACTCCTCAAACAACTAGTTCACTTGACATTCCTTGCTTAGTAAACTCGACTTGGCCACTTGTGCTTTAGACCTCTAATGTCTTGATGATTTTGACCATTCTTCCACTTGAGTTTGCTATAACCAACATTGATCTAAATTGGTTCTTACTTTAATTTTCCATATCCTACCCTGTGTTGCAGCATCATCATTGCCCTATCCACATCAACATGGCCTTGTGCTGGTTTGTAATGCCCTTTGGAATTTGAGGAAAACGAGACTTGAGTTTTACTCTTCCTCTTTTGTAGATTACATCTAACATGATAAATGCCCAAAACTATCCAACACTAACCTTGTTCTACCAATGGATATCTATAGTGCTTGTTTGACCACCTTTGACTAGCTGTTACTTACCATTGCCTTTTTTGCTTTGAAATTTTTTACATGGCTTGTCATCCTCTCATCAAGATGAGCAATATTAGACAAAGTTTGACTTTTTGACTTTTAGGGCCACTTGCATTTGGAAATGTGAACTGCCTCGAGAAAGGTGAAAAGTTGTCTGTTTGAGATTGCCATGCATGAGAACCGTCTAAGGGATACTACACCTGTTGTTTTTGTCTTGCACATACACCTAAGTTAGTGAGAAAAAGCCCTTAAACCCACAAGGTGTGGCTTGGTGGAAAAACTAAGAGATGGGGCTGTCACCTATTGCGAACTCTCTCCGTTAAGGCTCTCTCCTAGGTAAGCTAAGGGGGGTAGTTCCTAATGAAAGGTTAGATGAAAATGATAAGAGTTTCTAGGATATCCTACAGCCAATTGGACTACTTCAAGATTATGAGCAAGATCAACAAGTATGATGAGGAATACATGATATGAATTGAAAGATATTCTCAATGATCATCAACACATTCAAAAGATAAGCATGTAAAACCAGTGCCTTAATAATTGCTTTAAAATAGTAAACACTTGCTCAAATGAAATGAAACAAGTAATCCTGCAAAACAAATCAATGTTAGAATAAGAAATATTGACTTGCAAGATATAAATTGAATAGATCGAAAAGAGATGTCTTAAGCCAAAATACTATCATTCATGATTGAAAAGCATGTAAAATAGCAATTTAAATAACTTGCAACATGGAATATGATGAACCAAAACTTCACTTGCAAAAAGGAAAGATATTGCACTTGCTCAATGAAATACTTCAACTATAATTGAAGTACATAAGATCAAACTGCAAGTAAAATGCTTTAAAAGTAAAGTGAGTTAAAATGATATGCACTTAGCTCAGGGTAGATGCAATTATTTTGGTATGTTTTAAACTAAATGTCTATTCTAGGTGAGAGATTCTTTTTTTAACTTCTTACCAAAGGGTAAATATTGGGGTGACTGCAAGGAAGAGGGGCTGAGGACGCACTAGCCGTCGTTAACAATACCCTTCCCCTAATCCTTTCAAGCCATGTGTGCCTTCATTCCTACAAGGGGACAATGCAACCTTCTTAATTGCAGGGTCACACACTTTACTTTACGCCGTACTAGTTGGAAGAACTTTCCAAGAAAATCTTTGCCCTATGATGTCTATCAACCAAGCTTATGCTTGAAGGTAAATTTAATTAGAAATGCAAGTTATGCTAGAATGCTGAAATGATATGCATGTAAGTTCCCCCAAAGCAATATTGCAATGCTTCAAAATAAGGACAATGTGATAGTGGTCAACATAAATTGCAAATATAACTTCAATTGGAGAAATAAAATGGAAATTAGCTCACAAGTGTTGCATGTGCTTTATCAATTAATTGAAAGTAGACAAACTAAATGAAATGAGACAACCAAATTTTTTTGGATGGTGTTGTCATTGATGTCAACCCATGGAGTTGACTAGGTTTGACTTTGACCAAAAACACCAGTGATTGATGTCAAATGGTTAATGAACGCTTCTTATTACTTGTCGGATTACATCAAGATGGCAGCTATATTGTTGGATGGTTAAAAACCCAAGTCCTAGGGTTTAGGTTCCCTAGACTGAGGATGTGCCCTGACTTTGTTATTAGCAATTACTAAATTAAATTAAGTTAAATTAATTTTATTAAACATCTAACTTGAGGTTTGAAAATAACAATTATATTAAGAAATGGCATCAAACTAGCTTCACTCACAAGGAGTGTCCCTTTCTTGATTTACAAGTCTAATCTAATTTTTTTAATGGCAGCGACTCTCTTGATTAAGTTACAAGGCTTACAAAATCATTTTTTAATAGTTGAAGCCCTCTAACGTCTACCTTAAAACCCTCTAATGCTTTATGCTTATGCCTAAGTATCCTCCAACGACTACATTAGAAGCCCCACTAAAACACTATAAAAAGGAACGACGAAGGATATCCGGGAGTTCTTTTTCTTCACAGAACTCTTCGGTCACCTGAGGTAAGTCAACAAGTGCACTTTTTTGGGCTTTATTTTAGGTCTTTTAGGTGATTCGTTGGGCAAATTCACATTGTAGGTTCAGGCCTTCCATTAAAGCACTTCGGCCATCACTTAGTGCACTAAATACCTGTACAAAACAAGCGAACATTGCAGAAGGTAGGGTTTCCATTGTGTTTTTATTTTTGCTCAAAGGATTCGTATAAATATTCCAATATCTTTTTATTATTTGGTTGAGATTCATCTTGGGTAAATACTATATTCCAATTAGCTCAAAGTCTTAAGAGCTTATCTTTGGTTTGGGAGTTCACTTAGCAACTCTTCCTCAACCCTTCTTGGGCAACACTTCTACAAGAACTATTTCAGGACCATAACAAACCTCTCTTGAGCAGCGAAATTTTCTTATTCTGTTTTCTTTTTGTGACATGTGAATGAAGACACTTCTATCAGTTATACCATTTATTCTCACCATAAACAATGGTGGTAATCTCAGTGCATCAGTGAGCAACTACAAGGATCAAAAATGCACTAAGCCAATCATTGACTTCACAATCTTGGTAGGAGCAAATGCACTAAGCCAATCATTGAATTCACTTGATTAAAATAGCAAACCTTGTAACTAGTAGAACTAAAACATTGCAGACCTCTTGTGCCAGGGCAATATTGCAGCATGTTGAAAATATTTTGACAAACTCCTTGTAGGACTGGTAGGAGTCTCCATCTTGTAGAATATCCCTCTATGCTAACCTGGTAACTAGATAACCTATTTATGCACAAGGTTCTTAATTCAGCTTGAAACAATAGCACTTTAACATTGAATTTGAATACCTCCTTGTGAGTCAACTTGTCAAGAAAACATTGAAACATTTAGTGTTCAATAAGACTGTTCAGTACAGTTGCGTAAAGATCATGTGTACTGTAGTAATACAGATAATACAGTGATTTGAGATACAATGTTGCCATACAAAAATTAACTAGTAATGTGACCAATGGCATAATAGCAGTAACTTTAACAGTGATCTGATCATCTACAGCAGTCAAGCATGTTGACAATGTTGTTTTGACTTGGTGATAGTCACATGTGATGCGACAATATCATATTAACAGTAAATTGATATTAAGTATGGACATATGACTTGAATACGATATGGTATTGACAAATGACATTTAGTAGAGTAAAGCTATGACAATAGTTTAAAAATCTTGTGCACTTCTCTTGACATATGATTGAGAATCTAATAGTGAAACAGTGACTCTTGTGTGATTTGATGAGATGCTTAAGTTGATAACATTAGTATAAAGACTTCACAGTGAATCTGTAACATTGGGTTGTGATTAATTGGTAAAAGTCAACCACTAACATTTGGCATGTCAATAACATAGTGACTATTGGGGTTTGATCCTTGACTTGACAAGCAGTAGAAGATATAACGATGACCTTGACATATTGACAAAGAGATTTGACGGTGATATTTGGGTTGATGATATGACAATGATCTTGTGACTTGATAGTGATATTGTGTACCTAGTGACCGTAGTTAACAAGATAAGGATTCATTAACACAGAGAATTGAACCGACCTGATTAACTATTATACTTAGACATGTCATATTGATTTAACACATAAGCTGACATCTTGACTTTGACTTAACATTGACTTGTGACAGTGATAATTTAGAAATTTGTGCTAGATGTCTTATAGTAATGACCTAGAGGGTAAACTGTCGTAAGGAGTAAATAACATAACCATGACCTTATAGTGCAACTGGTCCTTGGGAACAATATCATCTTGTTGTACAATTTATTGACATGAAAATGGATAGCAGTGTATGGGCAATGATCAACAATGAAGAAGACATATGTTGGTAGCTCTTTGTGGGCAGAGGCATCTTGGAGTATGTTATTATCAGACTTTGGGTTCAGTATTTGTAGTAGTACAGACAATTCGGTATAGTGGTGGTAGCCAGTGTTGTGAGCTCCTGATGTTGAGCAGTGATCAGATATGCAGTGATCTATGTGTGCAGTGACAGTGATGTGCAATTGAGCAGTGACAGTGATGAGCAGTTGAGCAGTTACTTTGATGTGTAACATTGTGCAGTGGTTAGTGGCTACCAGGATTTGACAAATATACAACATCTTCTTTACAAATTTACTATATTGATTCATATCACAAGGGGATCCAGTGTGAACATTGTGAAACGTGGCCTGTGAAACGTGGCCTTTTGGCTCGTCAGGGTGGTAGGGTGGTGCAAGGCAGGGGATTGGAGTTACCTTCAGGTTGTGGCTTGAGAACACTTCAGGGTGGCAGGGTGGTGCTAAGGCAAGTTGTGACTTGCACAAGGTGTTGTGGCGTGCATTCAATTGTGGCTGATCAACTAACAAGGCAGCGAAGCATACTTTCCGACAGTGTTGGAGCACTCATCAAGTTGTGGCCTGATTTACAGGGCATTGGGGCGTCCTTCTGGTTGTAACAGGGTATTAGGGACTAGTAGCGTCCTAGAGGTTGTAGCCTGTGAATTAGGGGGGTTGACGCCTCTCTTAGTTGTAGCTGAAATCTTGATGTAATGAATTTTCTTTTAACAGGGAGAAGACAATTACTAAAGAAGTGTTCGGTGATTTTTGACCTAGAGGGGGTTTTCCACCTAAAAATATTCGTGTCCTCTGTTTTATCTTTCTGCATTTTTGTATGGTGTTGTATACTGGTGATTATTGTTTATGATCATCTGAAGAACAATAATAATAACTGAATATTAGCTAATGCTTTGAAAAAGATTAAAAGTGCTAATTGGTAAGATATACTTATTCACCCCCCTATCAGTATTTCCAACACAATTTTGGTTAAGGTAAAATTGCTTCAAGTGAGGTAAAATGCTCCAATAATCACCAAAAATATAGCATAAGTTGACACAATAAAGAAACATGTATCAAATAGTTGTGTAGCAATTTAACAAGTTGAGTGCAAAATGGATAACTCAAAGCTTTTCCACAAAGTAAAGTGCTTGCAAATAAATGAAATTGCTTGAGATACAAGTTGCAAATGCTGTAGCCTATAACATTAAACATGCAAGAACTTGGACAGCAAAATGAACAAATGAGATGTGAAGTGAGGTTGTATTAATTTCCATATAAGCATTGAAATGAAATGAGTAGGAAAACTAAGAGAATGAAATGCATAGTCAATCCACACACATAGTCCTCCCTCTAAATGAGGAGGAGGGATACCATGGGTAAAATCCCAAGCTCCCATAAGTAAATAAATCTTTTATTAATGGTTACAATGAGTCAAAAACCACTTAGAAGACTGCCCAAAAGATGAAGGAGAAACTTTCCAGGATAGGACCTAGAGAAGCTAGCGTCTCCTTCTAAGATTTGGGAACCACAATGGCCAATGGAAAACTCTTGAAATCTGAAACTTACAAGGACCAAATCAGCCCAAAATACCACTGCCTATCTAGCTTGCAGCTGTCTTCTAATGCTCACGGCCTCTTTGAAATTGATAGTCAGGTGCTTGGGAGGTCCTGCAAACAAATAGTTTCCAAAGCTTCTCCTCAAGGCAATTGTTGCCAAAAGCTCAAACTATGGGCTACAAAACAAAAGAGAGTATTAGTGTAGAGAGAGAGAGAAATAAGTAAAATAAAATACAAATTAATACACTAGACACTAAATCGAGTAATGTGAGTGAACCCCCACACTTGTTTTAGCTTAGGAAAATGCTCTTAAATAGCTTATGTAGACTTGAAAGCTCTAAAGGAAAGAAGCAAGTAATTTAAATGAAATATATGATTGAAGTAGATAGTGAGTTAGAGAAACTCCCATCTTCCTCCTCTTTAGATGAAAGACTAGAGTGAAAAATCGATGACTCTCGAGTCACTTTGAATCTGGGAGTGCGTGTTATGAATATAATTTAGATAAATTAAATAAATGCAAATAAATAATAAATAATTGTAGTTATATTTTAAATAGTCATTAGTTAAAATTGGGAAGGCATGTCTAAAAAGACATGTCAAATCGTGAAGGGGCACCTGCCTAGGTATATAAGTGGGCCCTCATTATAACATTTTGATCACTCTTGTACATTTTCATCTTATTAATAAAATATTTTTACAATACATTGTGCATTTAACATTTTAAAGCACAAACTGTCGCTTCAGTGGTATTAGAGCCTTTCAACCACTTGGATGTTATTTGCTGCATAATCTGCCATTATGTTTATGTCTTGAAATCATGGAATTAAGTGAATATTATAAATCTAAATTGTTAAATGAAATTGGAGAAGCATTAAAACAATACAACAAATAAAAAAATCATTTGCAGAATCATTAAAGGCTTTCAAAACACCAGATTCAACACCTACAATGGAAGAGGACATTGACTTGAAAGAGACTAATAATAAAAAATGGTCTAACCAAGAAAATGATGTTGAACGTATTGAATTAGGTTCGCCTCAGGGTGACTTAGATAAGGCTGATAATCAAAGTTGATATATGACAACTGAAGATGAAGAAGCTCTTCATCAAGATGACAAAATGTCTAGAAGCATTGATCGCACTACCCATGAGCTAGCTTTTGATGAGAGGGTATCATCAGGTGAACCTCCTAACATTATGATGGGTGAAGCAGGCAATAAGAGAGAAATTGCACAAGAGATTGGAAATCATACCAATATAGATGACAGACCAGGGAAGTGGATGCTACATCCTTCTCTAGTTCTTGGATCGTTGCAATCTCAAATAAGGCCATTATTTACTGTGATATCACAAGTAATGACACCTCCAACTACAATGCATCAAGTTGTTTTGCCATCAATAGCAGTGTCACAACTCCCTTTACCAAGCAACATATCATCTTTATCTCAAGTAGAAGTAATTGTTCTCAAGCAATTGATGAGGAACATACCAAACAACAATGAACTCACGATTTTCTCTTTTCGTACTAAATTGAGTGAAATGGATCCTCCTATTGGTTTGGTGGGTGATAAGGTCAACGTTGAATAGATACATTTTAGGGTCCTTGCCAGAGAGCCATTTATCATGATTAATGAATATCTACAAGCCTAGCAAAATAGTGAGATGATATCCCCTTCATAGAGACTCGCAGTTACCACGATGTTAGGCTCAAATAGAACGAAATGAGTCTCACAAGTGGATAGGGCAACTATCAAACGACCTTTGATATTAGATTTGTCAGGTGATCTAATGGCAATCAATGGCTAGTGGAGAATACATGGGAAAGTGTGGACATACATCGGTTAGATGAAATCCTACATGGTGGTGAGTATGAATGGCATCCATTGAATTACATTGGTGGCCCAAACAATGTCAAAATTGTGATGGCTTAAGATGATAATATTGTTTTGTTCCGAAATATAATGGATTGGAGTCGATTGGATGGAGATGTTTGGAGCCAACAAATTGTATGGAGTGGTAATTTTGAAAACTGTCAATGGATCTTGCAAGCATTGGAGGAGAATAACGACACTTGTAATTCTCTGACACTACTAGAATAAAATTTTCATTTTCATCCTGAGTTGAGAGCGCAATATATTATGCTCCAAAGCATCCAACCATTGGCTGCTACTATCGTAGCTGTTAACAACTCAAGGAACGTTTATATCTCTTATGAGCTGAGGGGTGCAGGTGATGGTAAGAGTGAGACGCTATTATGTGCACTTTGACATGAAGCCTTTTCCGCGGGAGAACCTGCAACATTATTAAGATGGTTTTTGCTTCGAAATTTGAAGGTGACTGAAGAAGGGTTTCATTCAACCATCTTCGCCATTCTCGATTGTATCCAACCATCTAAAACTCAAGGAACGTCTATATCTCTTATGAGCTGAGGGGTGCAGGTGATGGTAAGAGTGAGACGCTATTATGTGCACTTTGACATGAAGCCTTTTCCGCGGGAGAACCTGCAACATTATTAAGATGGTTTTTGCTTCGAAATTTGAAGGTGACTGAAGAAGGGTTTCATTCAACCATCTTCGCCATTCTCGATTGTATCCAACCATCTAAAATACCAAGACATTCATCTGTTTCTTGAATGCTTTAAGATGGCAAATCCTATAGTTCGTCTTCCACCGATCTGTAAAACATGAGCTGGTTGAAGTGTTGTGCGAACACAGATGATAAATTTCGCTGAGGGACATAACTGTGCAGACGTGTACGCGGACCATCCGGAAAACAAATAATATATATATATATATATATATATAACTAAACAAAATAAATTCATAATTGAATTTAACTTATAAATCTATTATAAAGTGAGTTTATTGAAATTATAAATTATTTATAATAATTTGTTTATAAAGTGGCTTCAGTTAAATAAATATGAATATATATAAATTAATAATAATTAATTAAGTTATATATATATATATATATATAATTATTATTATTATTTTTAAATATATATAAAATGGAGAGTACATATAAGACGACAGAAGGGCCTGGAGTATGCCCTTAAACTGCTTCTGCTCGACTAAGAGCTCGTCTTCCTCGGACGCAAGGAAACAGGTTAACGACCCAAGACCCAGAGGCATTTGGCAGGAGTGAAAGCCTGCCCCTTACGGATCACCAGCGGGATATTGTAGGTGGCATGGTTTTCCTTGAATAACAGTAATAAGTTAGCTTGCATTTGTGGATAACAACTAGAGATGGCTGTCGTCACTGCTGGTTTGACAACTGCGTTATGGTAGGTTTTCCCACCTGTGAAAAAAAAAGACGATGAAAAAAAACTGAATGGAAAATAGATAAACTCTATTTCAAGATAGTACTACCGACAAAAATACATGCCAAAATGACGTGGGAACGTGAAGAAATTTTCAATGATTAAGCTTTGAGGACAAAGCTCCTTGAAGAGAGGGGCAATGTTATGAATATAATTTAGATACTATTAAATAAATGCAAATAAATAATAAATAATAAATAAATGTAGTTATATTTTAATTAGTCATTAGTTAAAATGGGAAGGCAGTTTTAAAAGACATGTCCAGTCATGAAGGGGCACCTGCCTATGTATATAAGCGGCCCTCATTGTAACATTCAATCACTCTTGTACATTTTCATCTTATTAATAAAATATTATTTACAACACATTGTGCATTTAACATTTTAAAGCACAAACAACTCAAGTTTTGTCGCTTCACTGAGTTGATCTATGTGAGACTTCTCCCATGCCCAAATGGATTCCTACACACAATTTACAATAGGTTTCTCCCTACACACTTGAATAAAAAATTAGCTTGCAAAGGATTAGAGCAACACAATGAAATGAGATAAACCAAATATTCCTCCAAAAATAAATTGGCAAGCCCACTCCTAGAATGCTACTCAAAATCAATGATATGTGCAAGATAGCTTGCACATATCAATCCAAGATATAAGACAAATATAAACTAACAATATTAAAATATGCAAGACAAGGAAAGCAGAATAACAAGATTGTGGTAGGATATCACTTCAAAATGCCAAGAGAGCACCCCCGAAATTTGCCCCAAAGTCTTTTATTATATCAGAAAATTGCAAGTACAAAATGACAGTTTCCTCATGCCCAATAGCTCATAACATGAATATAGAACAAGAGCCCAATGGGTCTCTTTATACAGATTTGGGAGGAAATCCCAATGAAAAATGCAAGTGATAAGTGGAATGATGACAATCCCAAGGCAAAAACGAATTTGCAAGTGGAAGCTCCAAATGCCAAGTGTAAATAATGCTGGAGATGACTGCCGACAAATTTTCCTGTCTGTTGTAAAATTCCTGTGACTAGCTGTGTGTGTCATCACGACAGATCATGTAGATCTTCCTGGCTGCCAAGTACGTTGAGAGTAGAAGTGGTAGGGGAGACAACTCAGATTGATTCTCAATAAAAATTGAAGGCAATGACACCATGCAAACCAAACTCCAATGCTGTCCTCAGTTACTGCGTATAGACTTCTGTTAACTATGCGTATGGGCTAGTTTCATGTGCTGCATGGAGCTAGATTGTAGTGCGTACAAATGTGGGGACAAGTGGAGACCAATCTCCACAAATATCTCAAGAAAATCCTTATCTGAACCTTTAACTCCGTTTAATTCCTTTCTGGAAGCATTTGAGAGTTTGACTGTCCCACGAATCTGCGTGGAGATTTAATTTAGCATGTGCATGGAATTCTCATTTGGTTTGTATGCACCGCGTAGCTCCTTGTTTGGCTGATTTATGCATATGTTATAGTGATGAAAGGAATCAAAGATGAACCCAAATGGACAGGAGATGGCCCGACCAATCACAAGGTCTAGGATACCTCATACAGGGCTTGGCATGGTTTTTACAAGGCTTTTGACTTGTGACCTTGGACTTACATTGGTGGTGAAATATACTGCAAAATCTGTATGCACCCCTGCCAACATGAGAGGTAACAAGGACCATGTAGAACAATTGTTTTGATGACTCAAATAATACAACTTCACTATGTAAAAGTCACTAGCAAACCCCAATAATCATCATGAAACATCTACCTCCTAATATTAGCATTATCATCATCTAACCCCTTGGGGAGTTAGAACCATCATCCATGAACAAGATGTAGCACATCCAAGATCAACAAGTATACCAAACCACAACATAGTAAGATATCATGCTCCATAACGATCAAAGTGGAACCTCATACAATATGAGGTGTAAGAGACTCCATTTTGCCCACAATGTGATTAGGCACTGGTCTTAGGGAGTCACTGCATCCAACAATGCTTTGATAGTGAATATGATGCTTTGTTTCAGTTCGTGGTTGATGTTATCTATTACAGTTTGTTGGTGAAATGTGTTATATGTTGAAACTTGAAGGTTGATGTTATGGTTGATCATTTGATAGCAATGTTATAACTGCTAGATGATTGATGTTATGTGTACTAAATGGTTGATGCTTTACTGGTTGTTAATCTAGTTGTTAAATCTATGTTTTCATGTTTTCTGGAGCTAATTCAGCATTCTACATGTTTTTTTTTGACTATATATGCATTAAAATATATGAAAATATTCTACACTTCCTGCTTCTGTTCCTGCTGCAGCAGCCTTGCTTGTTTGTCTGTGTTTATTGTTTTTTCAACCTTTGTAAGAACCACTTCAGTTCTTGTGGCAATCTCTTCGTCTATGGTCTTTAATATTCTTGAGTTTCACATCTTTTAATCTTTTCTTTTAAGCTCTTAACCTTTTTAAGGAGGGTTTAATTATGGTTTCATAGTCTGGATATTTCTCCGTCATTTTTCACAAGTGCATACTCTTGCCACATAGTCACATGTTATCCACACAATGATTTCAAATTGTTTTCCTGAAACCATATCGTCTGGGTACAGTTATCGTTCAGGTAACAGGTGCTATAGAAGCTACAAATATGATGGGTTATATACCTAACCACAATGATTGTGGCTAATTTGAGTTGTTAGTCTTTGGAATATGTTAATGGGTCATATTGATTGTATTATAAAATATTTATTCACCAAGAAGGGGATTTGAATTTTAACAAGGCATGCCTGTGCTAGGGTGGATGTAAAATACTGGTCCATGTATTATGTGTTATGAGCACACATTTTTAATGTGTGGACACAATTTGGGTTTCCGCTTTCATTGTTTCAGGTTCATATTCTTGGTTCTTGAGTTAATTTGGCACTCTCTTCATAGAAAGGTCAGATGTCGGCTACAATTTCCCGCTTCAATCTGCATGCTGACGATCAGACTTAAAAAGTCAATAGTACTCGTGTGCATGCACTTCGTATTTATTTTCAGTCCAATAAACGATGGGACAAGATAGTTGACAGTATAGCTATAATTGATAACATATTCCTCTATAAGACATTTTGCTTTTGCGGTTTGCTATTGTTTTCAGCCTTTTGTCCATATTAGATTCAAGTTGTGCTTTTTATTCCTTTTAGATTGAATAATCCAAAAGTTCATGGTTATGTCCAAGATATTCTCGTTCATACAAAGGCTAGAGAAGCTTCTTTTGTAGATTTAGTAATCCAAAGTTCATGCTTATGTCCAAGATTTTCTCCTCCATACAAAGGCTAAATACAATGGTCTTCATCACACTCCAGAAGTGTTTAGGATTGCTGTGTATTTGCCTTAGCTAAAACTACACAACAAGCTTATGTCCAAGATCAAGCTTCCTTTTTAGATTGAATAATCCAAAGTTCATGGTTATGTCCAAGATATTCTCGTTCATACAAAGGCTAAAGAAGCTTCTTTTGTAGATTTAGTAATCCAAAGTTCATGCTTATGTCCAAGATTTTCTCCTCCATACAAAGGCTAAATACAATGGTCTTCATCACACTCCAGAAGTGTTTAGGATTGCTGTGTATTTGCTTTAGCTTAAACTACACAACAATATTTTAATTTTTAGGGATCCAAATTAAATTGGTTTATGCTGTTTTCTCATACACGTGGATAGATTATTGAAATTTAGTTATGAATTAGCATTCCTTGCAGGAATCACCATGGAATGTAAGAGCTGCCTTTTTTTACCTATTTTTTTCAGTTAATAATTATTTTCACATTGTATGCATGCCAATACATTACTTTAAGGCAATCAATTTTCTTTTATCAAATTATTTATTTGATTTTTTTCTTCATGAAATACATATCCTGGTGAAACCCACCAGGCACTTCCTGTCATTCTTAGGATGGTGCCTAGGGTAAACCAGATTCTACAGGGCTCAAGGCCAATACAATACTGTACTCATTAAGAGCTCAAACATGTCACTCATGGAAATTGGTCTTGGGTGGGGTGGATAACACTCCTCTCGGGCTAGATCCCGTTGGCAAATTATTTATTTGACTTATCAGTGTGTGGCAAGTTATGCCTTTATGAAGTGTATTGGTATTGAGACCTTTCTTCTTCTTGTTTCAGATTGTGCAAAGCTCGTCAGTCAGCAGTGAACAAGGAAAAACGGGATAAACAACAAAAGGTGAGTCAGGATATATCCCTACCATGCCATTTTACATCATATGTCGAACTAATTTATGTAAAGCTATTAAAGCCACTTTTCACACCTGTCAATATTTATACAAAACTTCTCTTTTGTTTCTCTTATGAACGAAAAACATGAATGGAATTTATTTTCATGCTTGGACAAAGATTTTCGGGCTTTAATTTAAGTTAATAGCTTCAATACGGTTAGATGTACATTTCATGCTCTCACATGAAATTTGGAGGAATTTGTGTACTGGCATATATCCTGCATGTATGAAGTGAGACTACTTGTCTCTTTCCTCCTCAAAACACTTAGAATTGTTTTCCTTTCATATGCTGATTGTGCTTTCATGATCTTTACCACATATTTTTTTTTATATATCCTATTCAAGAGCCATTGCATACTTAAAGTCATCTCCCTGCATGAGGCATTTTCTTAATGTAATTATGTATATAAATACTAAATATAACATATTTGATCACAGCTCCTTTAAGAAGTGTTAAAGGCGGAGTTAATGGGTATTAAAATTGGCTTTCTTTTGAAGGTGATTCATAGGTGAAAACGCTTTAGATCAAATTAAAGCCATCAAAAGTGGACTACACTCTTTTATTAATGTAGAACAAGTCAATTAATCATATATACATAGGCGTTGATCCTCACTTTTCTTAATATTTTATGATGAAACTCTTATAATTTGTGATATCCCCTATTTTGTGTGCTACTATGGAGTTAGTCTTTAGCCCACTTGGGCCCTTGGGCAAAAAGGGGTTAAATGGTGTAGGGATCACTTTTGGCATATTATACTTAGGAGATATGAATAATAAGTGGGTCCCATGTTGAAGAGGGTCACTTAAGTTGTGGACCACATAGCAAACAAGTCACATCATTAGGGGGGGTCAACTCACATGAGGAGATGGGGGCCACCAAGGGGGTCGAATTGGCCCATGACGTATATAAGGGCAGAAAAGGCAACACCAACTCATCTTTTGACTTTTACACTTATGAAATCAACCTCTCGTGAGATGCTCATCACAAGGGTTTGGAGTGCTGCTTAGCACGTGGATTTTAGGTGGAATCTGGGCAAGTTTCGGAGAACTTTGAGTGTCTTCCTAGTTGGGAATTAGAGGAGTCCATTTTAGGGCTTCACTTGTGCATCATATTCAACCAATTTGGACAATAGTGCACATTTCTCAGGCGTGGAGGTTGTAGCTCCTTAGCCTCATGATTTATCTTCATAGGGGACTTGTGGAGTGAAAATTGAAGGGTTTAATTTGGCATCTAGGATTTCTATTTTGATGGAACCTATGCACAAGAGATAAGTGAAATTGTGGGGACTGAATCACTACTTTCAACAACTCATGTGTCTCCTTGGGAAAAGGTTGCACAACCTCTTTGTAGGGCAGATTGACACTTTTTGGGAGCTGGAGTTTGGGTGTGTGCCTTGGAGGATTATCAGTGAAAATTTGGGAAGTTTCCAGTTGCGGGATTGGGGGCCATTTCCGGTAGAATCAATTCTTGCAGAGGGCCGCATAGATTGTTCAATTGGGCCATTCGAACTAGTTGGTGGAGTGTACACTTTCATGCACCAAACCAAATTTTCTTTGGGTTTTTGGAGATGATCTTGTGGGTGTATTTTCAAGGTGATTTTGTCATTTTCCAGGCTAGCTATCATCGTTCATTAAACTAGCCTTCAACAGATTATTCACTGGGCAATGCGCATCCTCATCCTGGGCCATACTTCACTTGGGTCAGACGCATTTTTCTGCGTTTTTGCTTTGCTGGCTTAGCAAGCCCAGGTTCCACTATTTCTTCCTATTGATGTACTCTTTCCGACAAATTAATAAAATGGCTCAGTGTTTTTTTGGCTTCTACTTTTGTCTAATTGCTAGTTGTGTTTATTTTGTCATTATTCGCTATTTCAAGTTCATCTCTGTTTATTTAATGTATTTTTCCCGAAAAGGAATATTACATAATTGTACACAATGTTGACCAAGTTAGGCTCTTAGGATACAATTGTGCACCAAAATTATATTTTTGATTTCATCCCCTAAAATTTGTTCATTTGTATCCTAAAAATTATGATCATTCATGTTTTAATTCACCTTTTTGTCTCCTTTTAAAATATGTTTATATATAATGTTGTCACCCTTTGAGTATGGTTAGGTCACTTCATTGTTATATTAATTGTCTATTCAATTTATAAATATCTTGATTAAGTATTATATATATATATATATATATATCATTACAAATAATACAAAATAAATTTAATTATATATTTAGTGAGGTTTCAAAGATGATTATTGTGTGTGTTGATGCTCTACTATTGGATGTTGCCAATACTAATAGAATTGTCATATTATCATGCAAAAGGAATGTCCTCAAAATTCACCTTAGTAATTTAGCATCAATGGTTGGAGGATACATTATGGCCTGAACTTATTAGAATTTTGTCTTCGACAATGATGGTTCGTGGATAGATTGGCAAGTTACGACATCGACTATTCATGGTTCATTATGCGATGGACTTATCCTTAAAAGTTCATCATTTGACATCAATGGTTTGTTGGTGTTATAATCAAAGTTAGCACATGGTCACAAGTTTTTACTTGAATTAAGTATTGGATAGGGTTTCCTGTCAATGGTCTTTAGACTAGGTATATTCAAAGAAAAAATCATGCTTACAACAATACGTTGTTAGATTTTGTAGCTCAAACAGGTGTTCTAGTCTTGAGAGGTGTCATTGAGGCTAAGAACATAGAGGAGTTAATTATCCACAAGCCCATGTAATTTTTCCTAAGTTTCACCTAGGGAAAATATCTTAATTATGTCAATTAGTGATTTTTTAAATATCTCCTAAGTCTAAATTTAGGGAAAGTGAATAATTAATTGATATTAGTTGGGACAAGATCGATTTTCTTCTAAAATCTTGTAGAACATTTCTAAGTTAATCTTACCCATCGATTGGATCCAGTGAACTTCCAATCGTGGTCATTCATTTGTGAACGAGAGAATGTAAAGGGAATTGATGGCCAGTGTTGGAGATAGATTGATAGATCAAATGATACAGATCATTTGAGTGGATGATTTTTAGAGACATCGAAAGTGTTTCAACAACAGTGATTGGGAATGTATTTCACCTCCAATATAAGAAGACCCGATATTAGGAACTATGCGACTAGGGTTTGTGTGAGCTCCGCGAACTCCCCTCGGTGCCTTTGGTTCTTGCCTTCGGGGCCCTGCCAGCCATGGTGGATCCGCTACAACATCTTGGCGCCCGCTCTTTCAAGGATATGGTCTCTGCTTGGCCGCCAGACTAGGCTTCATTCTTCACAAAGTTTGCCTCCAGCTTTGCCTTCTGCACACCACCAGGAGGAAGCTCTAACAAAGAAGAAATTACTCATCCACAACAAAATGATCTACCAAAAAGGAATGAAGACACAGTGAAAAGGTCAACCAAGGAATACTCGGGAAGACAAGAGCAAGGCCGCAAACTCGCCCTTCCCTGCTAATGTCAATCCTTCGAATTCTCAGGAGTAGCTGCAGGATCAGTCGAAAAAGACTAAGAATAACTGTAACCCCAAAGCCAAGAAAATCCCAGAACTGGAAATCCAGGACCCCGGGTAGCTGAATATAAAGAATACATGCAGGAACATGCAGTTATATGCAAGTTCACGTGATTATGGCCAACTAAAAGAGCCCTGAACTGGTGGATTTAGAGCAAATGGACACCCAAAGGGGAGATCATACTTCAGTTGGGCTCCAAAGGATTTTTCACAGTCATCTTTGACCTCCTAGAAGATAGAGACAATTTTTGAAGGAGGACCCTATTTCTACAACTCAGTCGGTTTATACATGAGATTTTGGAGGGAGAACTTTTCACCGGAAAAAGAGGATTTCACTAGGGTTCCAGTCTGGGTACGCCTCTACTCCTTACCAACTGATTATTGGGCTTCTTCAGTCTTAAAAGGAATAGGAGACTAGCTGGGGGAGTACATTAAAATGTTTGAAGGCACCAGAACGGGGCGCTATGTTTCCTACACCCGAATCTGTGTATACATAGACGTCTCTGGTGCTCTGCCAGAAGCAATCAAACTAATCTTCAGGGATGAATTTTGGCTGCAAAGTATAGACTATGAACATATACCTTTCCGATGCAGAAAGTGTCATGAGCATGGGCATCTTTTTCGAGTGTCCCATGAATAAAACCCCCTAAACACCAAAGCAAGCAAATAAACAAAAAGACAACGAAGGTTTTACCAAAGTCATCTCTAGGAACAAGAATAACAGGAAAAAAGCTATCCCCAAGAAAAACCTATCTAAAGAAGCAAGCTAGAATCAGTTCAATGTACTGAACAATACCTAAGAGCAAATGGATCCTAACGAATTGATAGCCGATGAAGTAGGAGAGGAAGAAATGAACCCAGTAGATAATGAACACGATGAAAGGGACACATGTAATACCAATAGAAGAAAGGAGCAGGAGCAAGAGGATACAAAAATGCAGTGAGTGGAAACAAAGGAAACTCAAGAAACTAAACTTGACTCGACTCACCCTCCCCTCCTTCTCGACTCGTGCTTCAAGCCTTACAACTCCTTGGCTAATACAACTTCAAGTACGACCGTGGGCTTAATGACTTTCTGGAAAAACTCTAAATTCGACCTTATTTCCTCTCTAGCCACTCACCATTCCATAACTGTAATCCTGAGAATCATAGGCACCAACGAGACCATTTGCATAACCAATATTTATGCCCTGCACAAGGTGACAGAGTGTATCAAAATGCTCCAAACCTTATCCAATCTCCTTGACCCTCTGCACCATCCCCTCAAAATTATAGCTGGTGATTTTAATATGATAACTAACTTATCTGAAAAGAAAGGAGGAATCAGGAAGTTAGATAAAGACTCTGAGTCTTTCCTTGCCACCATTGAAAACCTCAACCTCATCGACATTCCCACTAGCAATGGCTTATTCACCTAGAATAACAGAAGAGAAGGAGACTGTCAAATAGCCTCTTATTTAGACTGCTTCCTTTTATCCAAGGCCACTTATCTTACCTCATGGGAAACAGAGTCGAGAATCCTTCTGCAAGCAGGCTCTGGTCACTGGCCTATCTCTCTCAAGTTTCAAATTTCCAATGGTTTGAAAAATAAGCCTTTTAGATTCGAGGCCTTTTGGTTGGATCACCAGGATTTCATGGAAAAAATGAAACAATGGTGGACTTACTCTCCTATCAAAACTGGAAACAAAATGTATACTTTCCAACAAAAGTTAAAACACATCAAAGAGGAAATAAAAAAATGGAACAGAAATACATTTGGAAACATCATCACGGATCAAAAAAACTTGGAACACCAACTGGAACTTCTCCAACCAAAAATAATTGAAGAAGGGTTAACAGAGAACAGTAAGCAAGAGGAACAACGACTACAACAAATTTGGGATGAAAGAGCCATTCAGGAAGAAAAGTTGTGGCATAAAAAATCTAGAATAAATTGGCTGAAATGTGGGGAAAGGGACATGGCCCTTTTCCATAAAACTATGATACGACACAGGAGGAACAATAGAATTCTGGCTCTAAAGAATCAAGAGGGTCATCTCATTCACTCTCAAGAGGAGTTGGAAACAGAGCTCAACCAATATTTCAGCTCTCTTCTCAAAGAGCCAAGGAATGATCAAGATTAGGACATCAAAAAGATCACCAAGAATATCCCCAAAATCCTCACGGAGGACCATAACAAAATGCTCCTAAGGAAAGTCTCCCTCCAGGAAGTGGAAAATGTGGTCATGGGAATGTCCAATGGCAAAGCTCCAGGTCCAGATGGGGTCACCATTGATTTCTACAAATCTTGCTGGCCTATCATAAAACTGGAAGTTCATTCCTTGGTTGAGGAATCTTGTATTCAGAAATCTATCCTAATCCCATAACTCCACTTTCCTGACTCTGATACCCAAGGGAATCTCTACGGATTCCTCGGACAAATTTAGGCCCATAGCCCTCTACAATGTCATATACAAAATAATCTCATAAGTTTTGGCCAATCGAATTAAAGTTATCCTCCCTCTCCTCATCTCGAACTAATAGTCTGGCTATGTGGCAGAAAGACAAATCATGGATAGCATCATCCTCTCTCATGAGCTTATTCATTCTATCAAATCACAAAAAAAAACCAGGTATGATGATTCAGCTAGACATGTCCAAAGCCTTTGACAAAATTAGCTGGAACTATATGAGACAGGTCCTTGATGCATTTGGGTTCCACAAAGAAAGCATTAAGTGGATCATGGCTATGGTGTTAGGAGCTTTCTTCTCCATCCTCGTGAATGGATCACCTTCGCAACCCTTCAATCCTTCAAGGGGTATCAGGCAAGGGGATCCAATCTCTCCCATTCTCTTTGTTATAATGGAGGAAGGGCTAGGACACTCTATCTCTGCTGCCTTGCATGAAAATAAGCCCTTTGGTCTCCAGCCACATGCCTCGGGCCCCCCTACAACTCACCAACAATTTGTAGATGATACCCTTCTCATGGGCCGCCCAACTATGAAAGAGGCTGCCTCTTTCACGTCCATCGTGACAGACTTCTCTGCTGCTTCTGGTACCTCCGTCAACGCCCTGAAATCCAAGTTGTTCTTCTTTAACACTCCGAAATCCAAGTTGTTCTTCTTTAACACTCCGCTACCCATTTGCAGGAACATTGCCAGATCCCTGACTATTCCCATTAGTACTTTACTCTCCACTTACCTTGGGGTTCCCCTAACAGATAGGCCTCTCTCCCGTGCCACTTGGGGGAACCTGATTAACAAAATGGAGAAAAGAATTGCCAACTGGACCTTCAAATCTCTCAATTTGGTTGGTCGTCTTATCCTGGCTAAATCTGTCCTTCAGGCCATTCCGCTTTACTTGTATCGGCTCTGGCAACCCCAAAAGTGATTTCCAACAAAATCAGAACATTTAGAGGAACTTCTTATGGAGAGGTGCAGAGGTCAAACATAAATGGGCTTTGGTAGCATGGGAAAAAATCTGCAAGCCCAAAAAAGATGGTGGCCTCGGTCTTAGAGACATAGACCTCTTGGGAGAGGCCCTGGGAGCCAAAAACTTATGGAGATGGTTTGCAAACCCCAATTCCCCTTGGGGAATCCTTTGGAAAGCAAAGTACACCCCTTGCTTAACGCAAGAGAAAATCATCAGGCTCAATGGAAACATCAAAGGTTCAATCATCTGGAATCAAGCTTGGGAGAACAAGGACATCATTCAAAGACATAGCTTCTAGGAAATAGGCAGCGGGAACAAGGCTTTTTTGTTGGAGGATGCTTGGCAACAAAGGCCTGAACTTGATCAAGATCACTATCACCAAATAAAGGCTGAAATGCATATGCCGCAAAGGCTTGAACTTGACCACTATCACCAAATCAAAGCTGAAATGCAAATGCCGCAAAGGCCTGAACTTGATCAAGATCACTATCACCAAACCAAGGTTGAAATGCAAATGCCGCAGAGGCCTGAACTTGATCAAGATCACTATCACCAAATCAAGGCTAAAATGCAAAACAAAGGGAAGATCAAAGTCAACCAGTACTGGGGAAAAGGTGAAGAAAGTAATAGATGGAGAAATTGGATGAAACAAGAGGAATGGACTCCCCATATGAACCCCCAAACTTGGTCGGACCTTTCTTCAGAATTACAAAAAAGACAAATCCTTCTTGACTTTTTGAGGATAAACTCAGATGGGGGAAAAACTCAGTAGGACACTTCATATTAAGAGAAGCTTACAGATACATTGCAAAGCATGATCAACTCCAACCAGATCCGAAGTGGAATGCAATCTGGGACAGGAAGCATTGGTCAAAAATTTCTATCTTTCTTTGGTTAGTCATGCACATAAAAGTTTTAATGTGGGACAATCTAAGAAGGAAAGGCTTTATTGCCCCTTCGAGATGTCCCCTTTGCCAATAATAAGAAGAAACCCCCAATAATCTGTTAAATGTCTGCCCTTTCGCTTCCAATTTATGGAATTGGATTTCTTTGGTCTTCAAAAGATTTGATTGGGACCCCTCTTCTATTCAAAATACCATCGCGAACCGGAGAATGACCTTTTCCCCACATCCTCTGGTTAACTACGCATGGAATCTAATTCCTGGTTTGATCTGCTGGGCTCTGTGGAAGGAACGCAACGCAAGAATCTTTTGTGGCTCCTCCACCTAGGAGGAATTCATTATCTTGAAGATAAAAAGCGCGCTCCGGGAAACCATGACCTCTCTACCCACTCAGACTGTCAAAGCCCCTTCCACCTTCCACGAAGTGAGCATTCTCTCAATGTTGGATCTCCTTCAAATCAAGGTTCGTGACGTCACTCCTTTCCTCAGGCATGAAAATAAAAATAACACTTGGCGGTCCCCAGAGCAGGGGACCTTCAAGCTCAACTATGATGGCGTAGCCAAAGGGAATCCGGGCCCGACCGATTTTGGTGGAGTCTTCAGAAACTCTAAAGGAGAGATAATCTGGATCTATGAGGGAAATATAGGTTCAACCACAAACAATGCCGCAAAACTTCATGCCCTGGAACATGGCATCACCATTGCATGCGACCTAAACCTCAATCCTTTGATAGTTGAAGGAGACTCCACGCTAGCCACCCAAATCGGCAAAAAACTTCAGCAAGGCATGGACGATATCAAAATCTTGGAAAACTGGCGCCTAAACAAAATAATACATTGGATGAAGCAGGGAATTGACAACATGGCTCGCCTCCACTTTCAAGCAATCAGAATGAAGGGAAATAAACTCGCGGACAGACTGGCGAATGAGGGTACGAATGGTAGCCTATGTCTGAAGTCCCGAGCATGGCAGGAATTGGAGGAAGGGGAACTTCGTCAGCAATGCGCAACAATCAATGATGAAGACAACAACTCTATTGAACAATAACTGTTTGTGTACCTTTCATCATTACAAGGTCGATTCTCTGCTTAGTTGGAAGGACAGGTGGATGGCATTGGAGTACGTTCTCATCCTTGGCTCGCCTGATTTTAGAGCTCGCGATGCCACGTCCCCTCTTCCTTGTGTGACCGCTGCCTCTCAGTCGCATCCTCTCAGCTCTGTCATTCCTCCATTGCCCCTCATCAGATCTATGCATGCTTCCCCTTCCCGCCCCTTCTCCTCCATTTAGGCCTCCCTCCTCCCGGCTTCTATAAATTCACCCCTCCCCCTTCACCCCCTCATTCAACTCTCTGCCTTTTCCCCTCTTAGTTGGTCCCTTTCTCTCTGGTTCCCCCTGCTATCCAGTTCTTCTGCTTCTATCATGGCCCCGAGGAATTGCTACACCCCTGGTCCTAGTCGGGGAGGGGCGTGCGGTTGCGCAGCCTCTTGCTGGCACTCCCTGGGCCCGCCCCCTACCACTGACGCGGAGACATCTGCTAGGTGCGTAGCTCTATGCTACATGGCGGCTGTTAATCTAGAAACTCAACAGCGAATTTCAGACTTAGAAGCCCAAGCAAATGTTCTTCGTAGAGAGGTCACCACTGAGGAGGTTGACGTCGAATTTGCCTGGATTTTGGACCCTTCTTTTACCTGGGTGCGCGAAAACCTCTACGCGCGTTCTATTGAAACATGGTGGCAAATGAAGACCATAATGGGGCTTGCTATGCGGGAACAAGAAGAGCGCACCATGGTTCTGGAAACAAAGATTGACTGGCTCACGGAGAAGTTTGTATTATATGTCGAAGCTATCCACCACTGCAGATTCATCACTCAGGACGCTTCGAATTATACTATCATCAAGAAAAAGTCAACAACGAAGGTCCATTCAACTGTTGAAGGATCCCCGAGCATCAAGAAAGAGGACGCTGGGGCCTCCACGAGTCGTTGGATCACCACCGCGCAACAGGAGGGAAGTTCTCACGAGACTCCCATTCGTCTGGATGAGGATCGGGTCACCACCAACTAGGAGTGATGTCGTCAGTTTCCTTCCCTGTTCTTCTTCCTTTGTGTATGTTTTTCTCTCTTCGCGAAAGGCTTTCTGGCGCAGAGGAAAACAAAATCTGTGGTCTGCCGTGATAAAGCTTCCTTCTCTTTTCTCAGCTTATATACTCTCAATTTTGAGAATGTTGTAAAGAGGGCTTTGCGGTTCCCACTTTTGTATTTCGGTTGGGTCTTGTGCCGGGTTCTCTTTCCCACAACCCAAATTTTGTAATCTGTCAGTTTACCAAGTAACATGTTTTATCTTATTTACAAAAAAAAAACACAGTGATTGGAAAAGTAATTGCCAACGATTGTTCTTCACAAAAGTTTCCAACTTTTGAGTGATAGAAGAAGGTTGAATTATTTGTGCAAAAGGAGGCCAAATTTGCCAGTTCGAGTTTGCCACTTTACCGACGTGAATTGCAGGAAAACACGGTGCGATCGTAGGAAGACAAGTGCAATTGTAGGAAAGCATAGAGCAATGCGATTGTGGGAAAGCACATAGCAGTGCGATCGCAGGAAATCATAGAGCAATGCGATTGCAGGAAAGAGTTGCAAATTGCAAGAAGGGTTGAGTTGATCTGCACAGGGAGGTAGTGAAATTTCCTAGATCGATTTGTTCAAAAGTGAAGAGAAAAATATTGCCAGATCTTTGCCAGTGGCAAGCAGTTGTAATTTCTTAATAACAGTTGTTTTTGAAGATATTAATAAAATCCCTTGGTCCTGAAAACTGGTTTTGCCCCACATTGGGGTTTTTCCAAGGATGTTTCGTCCAAAAATATTGGTGTAAATTGTGTGATTGTTTTCTCGCATATTTCTTGTAATTTTATTTTGTGATTGATGTTGTCTATGTTATTATGCGTTACCTCCCGTAGAAGAATTAATTTGAAGTGAATAGTAACAAGAAATAATTAACTGGGTTAATAGCACTTCTTGGTAGCCAAAAATTTCACATACACAACCTGATAAGTTTCAACATTGCAACGAGCTCCCCATGCTTGCATATTCCTTACAACACTTGGATTAGAGTAGGTATGGGTTGTTGAAGACTCTACAAGGGGAAAAGATCAAATTTTCAAACATCACTTTCTTGAAAATTTATCTTTTTTGATATATGATCACATATTTGAGTACCCTTTATGGATATGGGCTAGGGTTTGATTTTGGTGACAAGTGGAGATGGTCAAAATTTGGTTGATTTTGAGTTGTTGACCAAGCAATCTTTAGTGTTTATGTGCTTTCCAAAAAAATCATATTTTTAGAGACCCATTATTGAGGACATATGATGCAAATTTGGTGATGATTTGAGACTGTAAAATTTCAGCCACAATTAGGGTTTTGAGACTTGGTCATATTTTTGGATAATACTCTCAATTGTTCATGGATACATTATGGGATGAACTTATCAAAAGTTTATCTTCGACATTAATGGTTTGTGGATACATTAATAGGTTTCATCATCGACTACTTTTGGTTCATTATGGGATAGAATCCTCATTAAAAGTTAATCATTTTTCATCAATGCTTTGCCTGTGTTATGATCATGGGTTTTTACTTGAATTAAGGATTGTATAGGGTTTCTTGTAAATGGTCTTTAGAGTAGGTATATTTAGAGAGAAAATCATGTTCACACCAATATTCAACTTTGTCAGGCCTGGTAGTAACTCCTCAAAGCAAAATTAATTCATATTTCATATTCCTTCAGGTAGGTCTTTATTATATACATGAGGGAGAGACTGTTCACTTCATCTCTCGATGACTGTTCATATTATTTATTTACATTATATTTACCCAATCCTAATGATTAGGTGTCAACATCCCCCCCCCCCTTAATCTGAAGGGATGTTGGTGAGTGCAAGCATCATTATGAATCGTTCAAGTTTTTCTCTTCCAAGCGCTTTGGAGAAGATGTCTGTAATTTGATCATTAGTGGAACAATGACGGAGGTGGATTGTTTTGGCCTCAACATGATGTCGAATTAGATGATATTTAGTATAGATGTGCTTCGTTCGATCATGGAACTTTGGGTTCTTGGCCAACTTTATTGCAGAGGTATTGTCAATCATGAGTGGAGTTGATTGTACTTGTTTTAACTGCAAATCTTCAAGAATTTTCCTGAGCCACACAATTTCTTTTGTTGCTTCAGCTGCTGCCACGTATTCTGCTTTTGTTGTGGAATTTGCTGTAACTGATGGAACTAATTGTTTGCGTGATCTCCAGGAGACAGCTCCTGGTCCAAGACTCATAGCATATCCAGAAGCAGATACCCCAGTTTCTTTGTCTCCATCGAAGTTTGAATCAGAGTATCCAATCAAGCTAAATTCGTCCACCTGTGTATACTTGATTCCAAAGTCTTGAGTTCCCTTCAAGTACCTTAGAACTCTTTTTGCCGCAAACCAATGTCCCTCAGAAGGCTTTTGCATAAACCTGGAGAGGATTCCAACATCAAACGAAATGTCTGGTCTGGTAGTAGTTAGGTAGTTGAGACTTCCTACAAGCTGTTTATACTTTGTTGCATCCTCAAATTCTTTTCCTTCAATAGATGTGAGCTTTAAGTTTTGTTCCATTGGATTAGTAAGAAGATTGCACTCTGTCATGCCAAACCTATTCAATAGATCTCCAATGTATTTCTTTTGAGAAAGAAATATGGACTTCGGATGTTGGGTTACTTCAATGCCAAGATAGTAATGAACGTAGCCCAAATCAGTGATTTCAAAACTTTTCCCCAATTTCTTCTTTATGGATGCAATGTAGCTTTCATTGTTCCCTGTCATCAAAAGATCATCTACATATACTACAAGATATACAACTATTTTGCCAACTTTCTTGACAAATAAAGTTGCATCATCAAGATCATAATGTTTGAAATTGAGTTTCAGATTCTCAGTTAGTTTTTCATACCAGGCTCGCGGTGCTCGTTTGAGGCCATACAAGGACTTCACAAGTTTGCATACTTTATGTTCATGTCCTTTCACAACAAATCCTTCAGGCCGGGACATAAAAACATTCTCTTTTAGATCTCCATTTAAGAAAGCAGTTTTTACATCCATTTGATGGACTTTCCAACCGTTCTGAGCTACTAGTGCAAAGAGTGTCCGGATGGTAGCCCATTTTGCTATGGGGGCAAAAGTCTCCTCACAATCAACCCCTTCCTTCTGTGCAAAACCTTTTGCCACAAGCCTAGCTTTGTGCTTGTCAAGTGAGCCATCAACTTTATACTTGTTCTTGTAGACCCCCTTGCAGCCTATTGGTTTGGTTCTGTTATCACTCAGGTTGTTCCCTTTGACTCCCAAGGGAATACAGCTGAGGTAACCACAAACAAATCTTTAGACTGTAGGTCCTAGCCTACCAACAGTCAGAGAGGGCTCTCTCTTCAGGTTTAACTTTGATTGAGGGATGATTTTAGGCTAGATATGATGCACATGGGTTTTGATTTGGTTTAGTGGGATGGTTGATCTTAATCAAACATAGATGACATGCAAAGTGTAAGAAGTTCAAACCATTGGGAATGGAGTCATGACTGTGAACTGAAGGGTGTTTTTCTTTGGTAGAAGAAGGGAATATGGAGTATGATAGCTACACATGGCACAATGATTTTATGCTGGAACAAGAGTGAAATGGAGGTTAGGGAATGAGAGGCAATTAAGGATCTCTCATCCAACCAAAGAGGGAAAGTGGATGAATGATATCCAGGAGCAATGAAGAATTCCCAGAAATCATTCATATGTGAAAGGAATAGCTTAAACATGCACAATTAAGAATGCATATTCATCACTGATCCAGAGGAAAACATGGAAAGTTACAAGAATTGAGCATAAAGGGCATGAAAACCAATTCTGGTCTATTCTTTTTTCCTGCAACTTAGATTATGATATATATTTGGTACAGCTATGTATAAATTGATAAACGAAGGGAGGAAAACTTATTGAACCATGAGCAAGCACGAGAATTCCATACCAATTTCTTCAGCCATTAAAAGCACAACCAGCTAGTTCAGATGTAAGCATTCTAGCAATCTTTGATTACAGAAGTTCTTAATATTTACAGTGCAGCTCTCAAAATGAGAGATCAACCAAACAACCCACCAACCCTTATTACATTGTTCAGGGCTGTATTTATAGGCAAAATATCTACAACAAAGATCTGCTAGAAGATATTTTTTAGTAAATAAATGCAGTTAACCTAACTTGTCTTATAAGTAAATAAAATATCTATCTAATGCTGCGCTGGGGGCAGCTATTTCAAAAATGAGGCTATCTGTCTGTTACTGTTATGCGCTGGCCATTCATTATAACTGCGCATTGGTCTTTGTTCCACTGCTCTCGAGTGGCTTTACTGTGCATTAACTATGGTCTAAGAGCCTTAAATGGCTTCACCGCTTCCTCATGGTAGATCTGATACACTTTGCCGCTTCACTAATACTCTTTGATTGAATATGGGCCTCTTCTTTCCTCTGATAGGCTAAAAACTGTTAAATCAGCCCTTTTCTGCCCTTTCGCAGTAAAAACAGTCGCTGAGAAAAAGATTCCCCATTTTGGCCTATTTCCAGTAGCGATCAAAAATTGCCTCAGAATTTGATTCCGGGCCTCCAAAGCGTCGATTTCGCACTTGCGCGCTTTCCTTTCGGCGGATGACGTCAGCAGTACGGTGGGTGACGTCAACATGACGTCAGCAGTGGGACCTAGTACGGATGATGACGTCAGCAGGGTGATGTGGCAGGGTGACGCAGTAGGGTGCAGCATAGTGGCAGGTGAGGTGGCGCCATCATCATGCGGTGAAGTGGCAACAGGGGAGGGCGGTAAGTAGTTTGCGTCGAACCGCTTTTTGTACGGGAGCAGTTTCTGTCAGGGGCGGCCTGATGCAATGAAGAGCCGACAACTGTACCGGTGTACGACGGTGAAACCGTCGACCATCGGGCACTATTGTGCCGTTATGAAAGGGCGCTCGATATGCATGAGGGCCGTCGAATCTGGGAGAGACGATCCGAGCGTGGTCGGGGGGGGGGGGGGGGGGGGGTAAGATGATCGGAGTTTAATAAAAATGCGCGCGCGATAAACGTTAATTATTCGCAGCGGTGGGTGGGTTTTAGACTTTAGGTTTTATAGGTTAAATGCGCGCTCGGGGTCATGGTTATTCATTGATCAAATATCAATGAAACCCATATGTTATGCATGCGCGGGGTGTGGTATGGTTTGGTGTGCGGGGGAGGGGTTTAGCATGGTTATTTGTTTAACCAAAGGTTAAACAAATCCCAAGGGAAATGAACATGGAAGGGCTAATACTAAGGCCCCAAATGGACCTAGTATTTCCCGGACTTTTATTTATCTGGCTATAGTTGCCATAGGGTGGGATATTTAATATTTTGGGGTTTTTATATAGTTTTCACATAGTAGGGGATAGGGGAATGATTTGGGGAGCTAAATATAATAAGTTAGGAGTTAGTATGACTTGGTGGAATGGAAATGTAAAGGAAATGATGGATTGTGTAAAGATTATTTTTACACAAGAAATGTGGCTTCTTTTCACTAAGCCAACTCAGAAGTCAACTTGGTTCTCAACCAGAATGGAGTGAAAATGGACTTTTTGGGCAGATCCCAAGGTCCTTAAGGGGATGTTAGTGAGTGATTTAGGAAATAAGAAGAAGGGGAAGTTAGAGATGCTTTGCCTGATCTGATCAACATGAGAAAGTGCCACAAACTGTGATCTGAATGAATATAACACTTGAAAATAGGAAATGGATCATATAGCTTGATTTCTACAACCACAAAACTACTTACCCAGACTGCTCTACCTAGCATTTTTCTTCTTTTGGTTTGGGTGCACTTGAACTAGCAAACCCAACTTTTCAACCTTTTTTCTTTTATTCCTACCTACATCTATACTTATTCCATCCAGGGGCTCATATTAAGCTGTTGAGCGCCCTTGCTTCTCTACCTATCTAAGAGTCTGCCTAGATTAAGTTGTTGGACAGACAATGATTCTCTATATTCTACAACAGGAAATTGAAACCTAGGGAGACCAAGATTAAGCTGTTTGGACCTCCCTTTAACTGAAAATTCTTCAAAAATGGAATAACTCCTCAAATTGGAATACAACAGAGGCACCTAGGCTAGCAGACTCTCATGGACACTTCTTTGGCCTGAGTATTAAATATGGAACATTGCAGCCTGCAGAGCATGACATATTTAGCATGTAAACATGTCAATCATGAAAGATGAATACCTGCTATGGGCAGGAGGCTAACAGTGGCTCCACTTGGGTATGGCCTTTCCTTGTGAAAGGCCAAGAACAGCAGGTTAGAATGCCTTGGTCTTCACTTGCTATTGTATTCTGAAAACTTTCCTTTGCTAGCTACTTTATTTATGAACATGACAACAGACCTTGAAGAGCTTATGGCCTTCACTTTAGGCTTCAACTACAGCAAGCTTGTTGTCCAAACAGGAAATTGAAATCCTACCTACCTACTCTAACCATCGCTTACTTTGCTGTTAGGTGAAACGAAATAACCAGTGCAGCCACTTAAGTTTTGTAGGCATGAACGAGCTTTACTGCTTATGCTTGCTGGTGAAAAAGACTGAGATCTTGAAATCTGATATGGCTTTGTTAATCTTTGGGAAGACCAGGGAACTGCTGACCTTCTTTGCTGAAACAAGAAACTGTACAAAAGGGTCTTGCAACATATATACATTATTGCTGGACTGAATTAAAGAACTGTACAAAACTTTGGGATCACTATCATGCCTTGGAGTAGAGATAGCATCAATATTTTGATATTGGGGCACACAGCCTGTTAGTGGAGAAGAACACCTCTTTACTTCCTCATACCCCCTGTTAGCACATGAATCGTATAAAACCTGAACTGATATTTGCAATTTGTTAGAAGCAGGCTCATTTGGCCCTTGATTGATCTGTGCAGGCTGCTTCTCTTTTTCTTCGAAAACCTCAGATGGCTGAACACGAAGAGGCAGGGGATCCACTTGGATCGATTGATCACATGCTGTTGCTTCTAAGTCTTCCTCAATCTGATATTTGATGGCTCTTTGGGGCTGCAAAGCTAGAGGCAATATATTTTGAACACTGATTTGACTCTCCTCTAGATGATCAATATCAACACTTGCTGATATTTGCTTATTAGTTGTATGAAAGTTCTCCTTAATAAACTAAAAAGATTCGAAACAAAATGGTAAAGTTCCTTTGCTGAATTGAAATTTTTCTGCATTTTCCTCCTTTGCTTCATAGCTAAGATAGGCATGTTGCTCATTGATTTTGCGCTACTGACCCTGAATTTTGCTTTCTGCCAAACTAGGTTTTGACTCCTCTGCAAGGCTAATTTCGTCATTAGGCTCATCATAATCATCATACTCATCGCACTTTGGCAAGCAGTTGAAAGAAGAGAAGATGTTATGTTCATATAGTATATCAGGAGATTGCTCCATCATGTATGGCTGTATGAATATGTCATCTGTTTTGTGGCAGGTTTGTTCATGAATGTCATTGCTTTCCTCTTGCAAAATAGATGTGTTCAGGTGCTCTAAACATTCCACTTTCATTGTGATCATTTCCTCTGACCTTTGTAACCAACCATGAAGTCTTTCTTCTTGCTTTGCTTTACGGTTTTCCTCCTTGATTTTCAGATTTGCCTCTATGTCCACTGCCATGTCCTGCATTTGTTTCATAGTGGGGGGGCTCCTTTCTCTTAAACGAAATTCTATTTCTGGGTCAAAATCTCTTGGATAATGCACTAGAGCTAAATCAGGGGGAGGTCTAATATTCAAAGGCAGAGAATGATAAACTTGATTGAATCGGTCATGAAATTGCTGAATAGATTCACTTGGACTTCTTTTTAACTGATTATATTCTTCAATGAGCAATAGGAAATTAAGTTTGATCATCCATCTATCAAGGAAGAGTTTGGAAAACTGCTGAAGATTAGAGATGCTAGCCTTAGGCAATGCTTTAAACCAAGTCCTAACTTCGCTTTGCAAAGAAAGGGCAAACAGCCTGATACTAACATCTTCATCCTCCACTTCAAATATATTAAGATAGTCTTCAAAGGCTTGGATATGCTTTTGGGCAGTGATACCATTCTGTCCATCAAATCTTGGAAGATAATCAGGATGATTTTTGGGCAGAGGATTAAGCACGAGAGGAAACACAAGAGGCTTATACCTGTCAGGAACTTTACGAGGCACGGGAGTATGTATATGGTTTTGCTGAATGGGGTCAACATGAACAAGGATAGCATGATTGGTTTTGACATTTGTTTCCTCCTTGGCTGTATGATGATTCTCAGCAGCTTTTAAAGGCTGTTGTTGTAATGTGCAAGGAGGCCTTTCACAAATATTTTCAAAAGGCAAGTCATGAAAATCTAATTTAAAATCGTTTTTAAAATACAATATACACAGCAAAATTTTATGGAAGAGAAAGAACATGACCTGTTGGATAGTAATCCAGGTCAAAAGCCTGATTTGCACATATATTTCTCTGGGGTTCATTTCTCCAGTGGAGTCTTTATTATGAGGATTATGTGGAGTCGCCAGGTGGATAAATAAATCAACTTAGAAGGGCCTGATCTCTGTCCACCACACAGATCAGGACTTAATATGCAATAAGAAGCAAAGTATTTTTTGATTTTTTGAGATTTTTGTGATTTTTTGTGATTTTTCAAAATAAGTTTAGGAATTATTGGAAAGGCAAACTAATCAAAAATGGGGATTTACAGTAATGAACATATGATATCCCCAGTGGAGTCGCCATTATGTTATCACTCAGGTTGTTCCCTTTGACTCCCAAGGGAATATGGTCGAGGTAACCACAAACCAATCTTTAGACTGCAGGTCCTAGCATACCAACAGTTAGAGAGGGCTCTCTCTTCAGGATTTAACTTTGTTTGAGGGATGATTTTAGGCTAGATATGATGCACATGGGTTTTGATTTGGTTTAGTGGGATGGTTGATCTTAATCAAACAGAGATGACATGCAAAGTGTAAGAAGTTCAAACCATTGGGCATGGAGTCATGACTGTGAACTGAAGGGTGTTTTTCTTTGGTAGAAGAAGGGAATATGGAGCAGGATAGCTACACATGGCACAATGATTTTATGCTGGAACAAGAGTGAAATGGAGGTTAGGGAATGAGAGGCAATTAAGGATCTCTAATCCAGCCAAAGAGGGAAAGTGGATGAATGATATCCAGGAGAAATAAAGAATTCCCAGACAGCATTCATATGTGAAAGAAATAGCTTAAACATGCGCAATTAAGAATGCATATTCATCACTGATCCAAAGGAAAACATGGAAAGTTACAAGAATTGAGCATAGAGGGCATGAAAACCAATTATGGTCTATTATTTTTTCCTGCAACTTAGATTATGATATATGTTTGGTGCAGCTATGTATAAACTGATAAACGAAGGGAGGAAAAATTATTGAACCATGAGCAAGCACGAGAATTCCATACCAATTTCTTCAGCCATTAAAAGCACAACCAGCCAGTTCAGATGTAAGCATTCCAGCAATCTTTGATTACAGAAGTTCTTAATATTTACAATGCAACTCTCAAAATGAGAGATCAACCAAACAACCCACCAACCCTTATTACATTGTTCAGGGTTGTATTTATAGGCAAAATATCTACAACAAAGATCTGCTAGAAGATCTTTTTTAGGAAATAAATGTAGTTAACCTAACTTGTCTTATAAGTAATGAAAATATTTATCTAATGCTGCGCTAGGGGCAGTTGTTTCAAAAATGAGGCTATCTGTCTGTTGCTGTTATGCGCTGGCCATTCATCATAACTACGCATTGGTCTCTGTTCCACTGCTCTCAAGTGGCTTTACTGTGCATTAACTATGGTCTGAGAGCCTTAAATGTCTTCACCGCTTCCTCATGGTCGATCTGATACCCTTTTCCGCTTCACTGATACTCTTTGATTGAATCTGGGCCTCTTCTTTCCTCTGATAGGCTAAAAACTGTTAAAATTCAGCCCTTTTCTGCCCTTTCGTGGTAAAAATAGTCGCTGAGAAAAAGATTCCCCTTTTTGGCCTATTGAAAATTGCCTCAGAATTTGATTCCGGGCCTCCGAAGCGTCGATTTTGCACTTGTGCGCTTTCCTTTCGGCGGATGACATCAGCGGTACGGCGGGTGACATCAGAGGTACGACAGGTGACGTCAGCAGTGGGACCCAGTATGGATGATGACGTCAGCAGGGTGACGTGGCAGGGTGACGCAGTAGGGTGATGCAGCAGGGTGCAGCACAGTGGCAGGTGAGGTGGCGGCATCGTCATGCGGTGAAGTGGCAACAGGGGAGGGCGGTAAGCGGTTTGCGTCGGACCGCTTTTGGTACAGGAGCGGTATCTGTCAGGGGCGGCCCAATGCAATGAAGAGCCGACAACTGTCCCGGTGCACGACGGTGAAACCGTCGACCATCGGGCACTATTGTGCCGTTATGAAAGGGCGCCCAATATGCATGAGGGTCGTCAGATCTGGGAGAGACGATCCGACGGTGGTCAGGGGGGGTAAGATGATCGAAGTTTAATAAAAATGCGCGCACGATAAACGTTAATTATTCGCGGCGGTGGGTGGGTTTTAGACTTTAGGTTTTATGGGTTAAATGCACGCTCGGGATCATGGTTATTCATTGATCAAATATCAATGAAACCCATATGTTATGCATGCACAGGGTGTGGTATGGTTTGGTGTGTGGGGGAGGGGTTTAGCATGGTTATTTGTTTAACTAGAGGTTAAACAAATCCCAGGGGAAATGAACGCAGAAGGGCTAATACTAAGGCCCCAAATGGACCTAGTATTTCCCGGACTTTTATTTATTTGGCTATAGTTGCCATAGGGTGGGATATTTAATATTTTGGGGTTTTTATATAGTTTTCACATAGTAGGGGATAGGGGAATGATTTGGGGAGCTAAAAATAATAAGTTAGGAGTTAGTATGACTTGGTGGAATGGAAATGTAAAGGAAATGATGGATTGTGTAAAGATTATTTTTACACAAGAAATGTGGCTTCTTTTCACTAAGCCAACTCAGAAGTCAACTTGGTTCTCAACCATAATGGAGTGAAAATGGACTTTTTGGGCAGATCCCAAGGTCCTTAAGGGGATGTTAGTGGGTGATTTGGGAAATAAGAAGAAGGGGAAGTTAGAGATGCCTTGCCTGATCTGATCAACATGAGAAAGTGCCACAAACTGTGATCTGAAAGAATATAACACTTGAAAATATGAAATGGATCATATAGCTTGATTTCTGCAACCACAAAACTACTTACCCAGCCTGCTCTACCTGGCATTTTTCTTCTTTTGGTTTGGGTGCACTTGAACTAGCAAACCCAACTTTTCAACCTTTTTTCTTTTATTCCTACCTACATCTATACTTATTCCATCCAGGGGCTTAGATTAAGTTGTTGAGCGCCCTTGCTTCTCTACCTATCTAAGAGTCTACCCAGATTAAGCTGTTGGACAGACAATGATTCTCTATATTCTACAATAGGAAATTGAAACCTAGGGAGACCAAGATTAAGATGTTTGGACCTCCCTTTAACTGAAAATTCTTCAAAAATGGAATAACTCCTCAAAATTGGAATACAGCAGAGGCACTAGGCTGGCAGACTCTCATGGACACTTCTTTGGCCTGGGTATTAAATATGGAACATTGCAGCCTGCAGAGAATGACATATTTAGCATGTAAACATGTCAATCATGAAAGATGAATACATGCTATGGGCAGGAGGCTAACAGGTTCCTAATGGAGGATCAACTAGCTTCCAAGTGTCGTTCTTTATGAGGGCATCATACACCTTTTGCATCGCTTCTTTCCATTCATCATGAGAAGCAGCTTCTTTGAAGGAACTTGGGTCAAAATCTGTAGACAAGTTCAATTCACAATCGTAAGAAACATCCATATCAACAGGTGAATTAGAGTCATCCACATCACCTCCATTTTGCCGGTTTGAATTTCTTATTCCTGTCTTTCCAACCTCATCAGGGTGAACACTTTCAAGTGTCTTTGTCAACCACTTTGGGGGACCTTTCTCAGATGGTCTAGGCTGCTCCGTTGATTGAGTTGGGACTGAATCAAGATTGAGTCTCCCAATTCTATCAATCACATCACTTAAATCATCATCTGTTGTTGGAGTTTCATGCGGGGGAGAGTGTTCTTCAGAAGAAGATTCCACATGTTGATCTATTATAGGAATCCCCCCTTCAAGATGTGGAATATGATTATCAAATTCTTGAAATGATTTTGCTTTTGCGAATCTATCTAAGCGATCAAGTTGCCGCTCAACAACATTGTCATCTTTGGATGATTCAAGAAACATTACATCTCTAGATACAACAAACTTTTTATTTACTTCATCATAGAGATGGTATGCTTTGGAGGTGTTTGAATACCCCAAGAAGATACATTTACGACTTCTAGCACCAAATTTGTTTCTATGTACCTTTGGTATAACAGGTGGAACAAAGGCCCGAAGATGCTTTACCAAAGGAACATGTCCATACCACATTTCATAGGGAGTCTTGTTTCTAATAGCATTAGATGGACATCTATTCTTTATATATGCAGCACATAGAACAACATCACCCAAAACATTATCTTTACATTTTTGAAGAAGAGCATGGATCGTACCATATTTAAGATTGTCCTATTCATTATTTCAGTTACACCATTCTGTTAGGGATTACAAGTACAGTTGTTTGATGTTTAATCCCATGTTGGCGAAGATAGTTTTCAAATTCATTTGATGTGTATTCTTTTCCATTATTAGTGTGAATAGACCCAATATGAGATTGTGCATCATGTTCAATCCATTTATGAAAATTCTTGAATGTTTGAAAAGCATCAGATTTGTTCTTCAATAAATAAACCCAACACATTCTGGTTTAGTCATCAATCAATGTCATCATATATTTATTTCCATTTGCAGAAGGAACAGGAATTGGACCACATAAATCTGAATGAATGAGTTCAAGTTTTCTATGTGCTCTTGTATGTGAATCATGAAAAGACTATTTGTTATGCTTTCCTAGAATGCAAGCATCACATTGCTTAAGTTTCCTAGGAATTGTAGGCAAACCAGCAACACCATTTTTCTTCAACAAGCGGAGGCTATCATAGTTCAAATGTCCAAATCTAGCATGCCATAATAAACTTGATGGAAGTGTACCTTCTTCATGATGAGAATTGTATGAGAAATGTTGTGCATGAGCAAAGGTTCCTTGTAGCTTGAGAAGTCTTTCTTCTTCTATTCCCCTCATGACAAGTGAGTGGTCAGATGCTTTTCCTACCTCAAGCTTGCCATCAAACATATGAATGGAGTGACCTTGCTAGTGGATGTGAACCAAGGACAACAAGTTTCTCTTGAGTTGTGGGAGATATAGAACATGATGCATGAGAAAGCCTGGAAGACTAGGTAGTTTAAGCCTAATTGTGCCATGCCCTGATGGCTTGATTTTTGATTGGTCTGCAAAGTATACTGCTCCATCAACATTGTCAGTAAATTCTTCAAAAAAAATCTTTTCTATGAGTCATGTGGCAGGTTGCTCTTGAATCAAGCAACCAATCATTTTTCCAAGAAGCAAGTGAAGCATGAAATAAATCTTCATTTACTCCAATATTACATTGTGCCACAACATAGTGAGCGGATTCAGGTGCTTTACCTTTGTCTGTATCATCAGTTTTACCTTTTTGTTGGTTTCTTTTCTGCTCAATTTTGTCCCATGGTAGCTTGCATGTAGAGGCATCATGTGATCGATTTCTTTTGCAGCGAATGCAGTGCAAATCTGCCTTTTCTCCTTGAGAATGTCTTCCCCCACTGCCTCTTAAATATCTTCCTCTTCCTCTTCGACCACCTCTTCCTCTTGAAGAATCTTGAGCAGGATGATTTTCTTTATGAGCAAGGCACATAGCCTCTTTCAGAAGATTCATGGGTTGTCTTCTTTCCAAAAGCTTTCTCTCTTTCAGCAAACTTTTTCACAAGAGAGTCAAAGGTGATATCTTTGAGATTTCCATTTGCTTGCAATGACTCAAGATAATTGGAGTAATAGGATAAAGTACCTTGAGAAAAGTGATAAGACGAATATCCAATTGAAGCTTAGTGGGTTTGATATCATGCATTATAGACTTTACTTTAGATGCAAGAGCAAGAAGATCATTATTTTGCAGTTCAAGAGTGAAGAGTTTAATCATGAGTTGAACAACTTCAAGTGCAGAATGTGAGCCATAGAGTTCTTTCAGCTTTTGCAAGGCTTCAAAGGTAGTTGAAAATGACGAAATATGGCAACTCACCTCTTCATTTACAGATGCTGCGATTAATGCATAAGCTTTGCTATTCTTGTTTTCCCAAATGACGAGCTCTTTGTCTGAGGTAGGCTGTACTAGCTCATTGTCTCCATCTCCCACGCACACTCCTTTCCACAACTCATTGAAAATGAGGGTGTGTTTTATCATCTGGGACCATTCAAGATAGTTCTCCTTGCCAGTGAGAACTATTCCCACCATGGATATGATTGAATGCATTCTGTAAAAAAATTACTTCTGCTGATAGAAAAATACTTCTGCCATTATACAGTAAAATTATACTTCTTGTGCTATTTTTTTTTTTTTAATTACATTTCAAAAGGGCATTCTCTCCATATAGGGCTTTGTACTGTCTTTGTCTTTAGTGAAAATATAAAACATAGATCAGCTATGCATTCTCAAAAGATATCAAGTCTCTTCTTCATCATTTTTTTTCGCAACATTCTTGAATTTTTTTACATGAAAAAGCAACAAAGCTATCTGAATTTGGTCTTCACCAATCTAATCTCAACTATATACCATAAAACTTCAATACAATTCCATGTGTTAACACATTTTACATCCCAAAAAGTCTTCAACTATATACCAAAAAGTTTCAAAGTATATGCCAACGTTATGTGAAAAAACTTCAACGTGTATGCCAAAAAAACTTCAACATATATACCATCATTCATGCAGCAGACTCAGGTGCCTTCTCCATGTCAGGCCAGCATTAAAAAATACCTATAGAAGCTTATATGTGACATATATGAAACAACGTTTATATGGAGGGAGCAGCATATATATAATATATATGAACAACTACATTTTATTTGTCAGCCCTTTGCAAAAAACACATCACACCTGTCACATTCATTTCCACAGCCTTCACATAAATTAATGTGTAGCCAAATAGTTCTATAAATAAACAAAATTTGTTATGGATCTCAAGTGTAAAGAGCCATAGAACTCAAATTAGGGGAATTTCCATCAACCAAGGTCAATTTGACATGATGGATCAATCCTGTCCTTGAACTACATAATTATATTAGCTAGTCGCATATAGCATGGATAGCTGAAAACTCTCTTTGATTCCTGGTAGCTGATTGTAGCGTATGGAGGGAGTGCCTACCATTCATGTCGAGTTCACTATTACAAAACAGTTCAACGGACCAGTGTATGGTTCAAAAGAATTTTGGCAGCAACGTACAATGTACAACAAAGAACTATATGCATTCAGTGGATAGAAGGCAGAGTAGGAAGAACTCTGAGTGAGAGCAGGAGTTCATTAGGATAGTTCAACACATGTCAAGCCAGTGTACAGCACACAACAACAACTGTGGAGGGGGCAGAGAGCAGTAGGCAGTGGACAGAGAGTAGTAGGCAGTGGGAGTTACAACTACTTTGGGAGCTGGCTCTAATACCATGTCAGACTAGGCAGTAACTCCTCAACCAAAAATTGATTCGTGTTTATTCCTTCAGGTAGGTCTTCATTATATACATGAGGGAGACAGTTGCAGTGCAAATATGAGTTTCCAAAGTGTCCAAGTAGGGATTTCAATCATATGGGATGATGGATAATGGTTATTCAGTTTCTAAAAACAAGTTATAATAAGAATTCTTAGTTATGTTGACCGATTTATGCCCATTTTAAATCTGGAGCAACATTCGGAGAGGGTTCCCTTTGGAGATGTGCCCTCCCACTCCGCTTTAGTAGGAACCTGCTTCACATTCATCAGTTTTAGCATAGCAAAATCTGGCTTGGTTTGTTTAGAGACATGCCCTCCCACCCTAGGCTATGTAGGCACTTGATATTTTATCAACAATCAACATCACGGTTATGGGTCAACCGCACAAAATCCTTATCATCGAAGTCCATTTGCTAGGATGCACATTGTTAGTATCACAATTAGTCACAAGCATTACAGGGTATCTCTATCCTTGGATCTTCATTTTTAATCGTTATGGTTCGTCCACAAACCCACATTTCATTGAAGTCCATTTGCTAGACCGCACACTATTAGTATCACAGTTGGTCATAAGCATTACATGGTATCTCTATCCTCGGATCTTCTTTTATTGTGGTTATGGGTTATCCATTAACCCACACTTTATCGAAGTCCATTTGCTAGGACCCACACTGTCAGTATCACAGTTGGTCACAAGCATTACAGGGTATCTCTATCCTTGAATCTTCATTCATCACGGTTATGGGTTAACCACACAAAACCCTTATCTTCAGTGGCTCTTCATATTCAACAAAGGCTTCTTAGGAGGGAAGTTCATGCAATGGGGACCATTTTTTCTTAAGGATGGAGGAATGGTCTGAGTGGAAAATGGCATCCACCCATGTTATTCATCAACCCATGGAATTTACCCATGGTATTGTAAGTGGCATCCACCAATGCTATTGTATGTGGCATCCACCCATGGTATTCATTCACCCATGGTATTTTCCCATGGTAGTGTGACATCCACCCATGGTATTCATTCACCTATGGTATTTACTCACCCATGGAATTTACTTGTGGTATTATAACCAAAAAGGGCTATAAATAACAAGTCGCATTTTGTAAAAGGATAGATTGTTTGCCACAATGTAGCCTTTATAGTTATTATCTATTTTAATAAAAAAAAATCTTTGTGGTTTTGTTTATTGGGTGTTCTCCTCTTTTTCTTTTGGCATTTCAATTTTTCAGATCTTGGCCCCCCGCCCAAGATTTAGATCACTATAATACTGAGGCTCATCACTTTTTTATGTTGTTTCTAAAGAGGTGTCTAGGTTGTAATTTCTTCTTTTCTTTCTAATTTGCATTCAGTAGGTAGATGTTATTATTCCTTAATTTCCTTTTTACAATTAATTCTGAAAAACACATCAAAAAGAAAAAAAAAAAAAAAAAAAAAATTAATGCCTCGTACGAGTAGAGACAATTTAGGGAAATTCTTGCCAAATACCCCCACACCATCAAATAGTCAACCTTCCCTCTTCTTCAGTGATTTTCAGCTTCGCTCTATGACTACAAGGGAATTAAAGGACCCATTAGATGAACAACCCAATATCTTTGAAGAGCCTATTGGGGAAGAAGAATAAGAAAACATTCCACACAATTACACCATGGTTGAAAATAAAAATGAGGCTTAAAATAGAAATGAGGGTGCTTTTCCCATTAAAAAGACTAATGGATATGCTAGGATGAAAAACATAAGCCCCTATGCCCTTCCTCAATTCCACGGCTTAACCTCAGAGGACCCTAATACCTTTTTGTTTGAGTTTGTTGTCATATGCAAACTTCTAATTATAACTCTGACGACCAGAAGTTGAAGTTGTTCCCATCCATCCTTAAGGATGCAACCTTGAGCTGGCTCATGGGTTTACCCGAGGACAATGGTTTACCCGGGGACAACATCACTACCTGGGCTCAAAAGCAATAAACCTTCAACAATAAGTACAGGTACTATTTGTTGAGCCTTGAAACTACATCTCTCCTACACACTTTCCTCGACTTTTTCCCCTCACCAGTACCTCATAAGTTATCAAAGACCATTACATATTGATTCTAAAAGAGCATTTAAGTGGTTTTCTAACTATGTTTTTGTGTTTGCTATTTGACTTAGATTTTTATCATCAGCTGCAGAATGCAGCCACTTTTCACAACTGATTCGACTTTCCGCAGTTGTTTTTGTTGATCTCTAGGTTACACGTGTCATCAAGCAAAACGAGGCACGTGGGCAAGTCAGAAATGATCTGGACATGGATCAGGTCCTATTGGTTCAACCAAATTCGCAGAGGAAGCCCTTGGTCAAATGATGGTTAAACGAAGAGTTCTACAGCAAACAGGTCTCTATTTTCAAACACGTGAAGGGTCTGAGACCGTTCCTAGATCCATGGGTTCATTTTGACAGTTGTAGACTGCCTCCACGATGCAAATCCAGTAGCCATCCTTTGATAGATTGAATGATCTTGGCAACCATCATGTTAAGCTCACAGATGCTGTCTTTTTACGTGTCCTCTATTGAAAGTGTTTCATAGGAGAACAATTATGAAATTTCCCTTATAAATAATGCATTTGCACACGCATAGAGCTAGTTAGTTTTTGATGTCATTTTGTTGTTAGTCATTGTACTGTGCCGTGAACTAGTCCTGTTGTTGTAAGGAGAGGAGTCTTCCTCTATTTTGCAATATAACAAGACTTTGTTTTATATGATTGTGTGAGCATAATTTCATACTAATAGCGTGTTGACCAATGTCGTGCAGAGGGCCCCTGCTGGCTGAGGTTTTGTTTTCTTTATTTCTGTAAAGTTTTTATGTGTTGTTTCCTTATTTCCATTGCACATATTTCATAATTTGTTCACCTGTGTATATTTCATAAGTTAGTCATGATATTAACGTTTCATTCCTGTACATGATTTTTCAAGCATTGTATATTTTTGCTAACATTGATCAGTGTGTGCTTCAAGATAGGCTAGGCCCGGGCATTTTCATACAATTTTTACAATAACTAGTGACATGAGATTAGCCTCTCTGCTGACTTTGTTTTTCTTAACTTTTCAATTTCAGTTATGCTTTGATTTCAGTCTTATTCATTTGCTTTGTTAGTTAGCTTAGATATCAAATTCCTCATATCATTGACGTTATCTCCAGAGCCATAGCTTAACCCCGAAAAGACTACTTGGCGAGCTATCAGACTATGAATGATGTGATTTGATTTTAGTTTTATTTTTTTGCAATTAGATATCAATTCCTCATATCATTGACGTTATCTCCAGAGCCATAGCTTAACCCCGAAAAGACTACTTGGCGAGCTATCAGACTATGAATAATGTGATTTGATTTTAGTTTTATTTTTCTGCAATTAGATATCAATTCCTCATGTTATTGACGTTATCTCCAGAGCCATAGCTTAACCTCGAAAAGACTATTTGGCGAGCTATCAGACTATAAATGAAGTGAATTGGTTTTACTTTGATTAGTTTGCAGTTTGTGATTTGTTTGAGTGCAGTAGCTTAATTTTTTTTTTTTCTGTATTTAGATAAGCAACATAGATAGTGATTTCATGATCAGTAGTTCATTATTTGTTTGATTTGAATAGTAGCACATTTCCATTCTTGTTCAAGTACTAATTTCATTACTAGTATGTTTTAAGACCTTCTGAAGTGTTAAGTTCTGGAAATCATTATAGAGGGCATAATTGCCTTAAAATCTATATCCATACTTGCCTTCTAGAATATTCTTAAAACTCAGGGATAGGATTTCCATTCACATTAGGAGATAAACGAAGATAAAACCCCCAAAACAAAATAAAAATTGAAAACAATAAAAAGTAAGAAAGAGGTTGTCTTACACATATAGTGCGCCACACTTCATCAGTTTACGACTCCCGGATTGATAATTAATGTAGCAATTTAGGACATACTAAATTGACTAAACATTTTGGCGTCGTTTCCAGGGAAGTGTAACTAGGTAGCCGATCTCTTACATACAAAAAAAAAAAAAAAACAAACAAACAAACAAAAAACAAAAAACAAAAACAAACAAAACAAAACAAAACAAAAACAAAAACAAAAACAAAAAACAAAAAACAAAACAAACAAAACAAACAAACAAACAAAAACAAAAAACAAAAAACAAAAAACAAAAACAAAATCAAAAGAACAAAAAAAAAAAACAAAAACAAAAACAAAAACAAAAACAAAAAAACTTCTTGAAGTATGCTCTCTTCTTGCACCTAGTGTGATCTGGAGCATCAAAAAAGAGAGTTATTAGTTCAATAATTTCATGATTATGCTCTCTTCTTGCACCTAGTGTGACCTGGAAGATCAAAAAGAGAATTATTAGCGTGACTTGAACGAAAAATAAAAAAATAAAAAATGACATGCATAGAGCAAGAGATTCTAGGGGAAGGTTTATAGCTAGGGCCAAGAGTTCGATTTTCACAACTCCAGCTACTTCAAGGCATAGACAAGATTCACCTCCATCTACTCCTAGCCTTAGGATTCTTGGAATTCAAGGAGCAACAGCTAAATTAGAAGATTCTCCCACACCATCTACTAAATCTGATCTAGGAGAAGAACCTTTCTTCACTTCTACAGGGGAACATATTGTAATCCAAGAAGTAGAATCACCTGAAGAAGAAGGAAAGGGGGAAACTCTCTTTCTTCCACCATTGATAGAAGAAGCAGAAGACTCTAAGGAAACTATCATGACGGAGGAAGTATTAGATGGATTTGGAGGAGGGGGTAGAGGTAGAGGAAGAGGAAATAATGGAGGCAACAATGGTGGGGGTAGATGTAATAATGGGGGAAATAGGGAAGGAGATAACTCATTTGGATTCCCTATAGTTGATGAGGAAACTCATGCAACAATGGAAAACATCTCACCATCTATCCTCCCAAACTTTTATAGGTTGCGAAGTGAGGATCTTGAAACATTTCTATTTGAGTTTGAAGTCTTGTGCCAAACCTATGACTATATGGAAGGCTCTCAAAAACTCAATCTGTTTCCTTCAATATTGAAAGGAGCTGCTTTGAAATGGTTCATGGGATTAGTCACTCAATCTATTAGGACTTGGAATGATATGAAACGGACATTTTTGGATAGATACCTAGACTATTGCATGCCCACCAATAATAAGGATGAGGTATTCAAGATGATGCAAAAAGAAGATGAAAACTTGGAGGATTTGCTTGAAAGATTTTAATAGAACTTAAAGAGAGCAAAAATGAGTAATTTAGATGAGGAAACCTTGAAATTCCTTCTATTGAAAGCCATTATAGATGAATGGATAGATATTTTAAACATGATGGGAAGGGAGACATTTCTCAACTTCCACTTCGTGACATAGCAGAACTGTGTGTCCATCTCTCAAGGGGAAAATCTAAAACAGGAAAAGGGCCTAGAGATCCTTCTCTTATTAGAGAAAATATATCTACAATTGGATCAGTAAGTAGGACAAAGATTGGCAATATGCTTGATGAGTTCAAAACTGATATTCTAGTGAGCCTTAGTGAACAACTAGACACCCTTAAGATAAAAAACAAGCAGAAAGCAGAAACTGATGCCTTGGCCATCTTTTGTCCAAAATGTAGAAAGAAACATGCTCTAAGGGAATGCCCCTTGGATGCAAAAGTTGTAGAAACATGTATGATTTGCTCAGAAAGTCATGAGATCAAGGATTTTCCTTCAATTCCTGGGCTCAAGGCTGTCTTTCAAGAAGATCCAAATTCAGTAGAATCCCTTTGTTTTGTTTCAAGAAGACCTTGGCAGGGGCAACAAAATCAAGGATTTAACAACCCTATGAACTTTTAGCTCCCGCCAAATTGGAATTCTTGGCAACAAACTTGGCCCCAATCTCAAAATTCATACAAATCATGGGCACAAGGGATGCAAAATCCTTATGGGAGATTTGCTCAATTTTATCAATATCCTCCATCTTTTCAAAATCAACAAAATCCACAACTTCCAAATCAAAGCCCACAACTTTCATTGCCATTTCCACAACAACAACCTTCTCAACAAAATCCAAATCCTCAACTCTTGCTTCCATTTCAACAAAAGACAAATCAACTACCAGCTCAACCATTGCCAAATCCAGACAACAAAAATCTTCAGAATGCTTACATGGTAGAAGGACAACAATTTCCTACCTATATGATTGTTCCTCTTAATTATGTTCAACTCAGATCTGGTAGGGTTTTAGAAAAACATTCTATAGATGTTCAAGAACAAGATACCTCTGAGGAGGATTATCTTAAAGTCAATAAAGGTTCTGAGGAAGCATCTCTCCAAAACCTAATCATTCAAAAAGAAAAAGAAAAAGAGTCAACCCCCACAACTCCTATAGTTGAGCAACCTACATCTTCATCCACACCTCCTTTCCCTGAAAGATTACAAATTGACAAAGGGGTGGAAAAACAAATCTTGTTGCCCGACTATGATTTTATAGATGAATTAAATAATTTCAGTATCAAGATTCCCTTGCTACAAGCCATTAGAGAGATTCCTATTCTAGCAAAAACAATAAAGGAGTTGAGTCTCAAAAGACCAGGAAGGAAACCAAGAGATACAAGAAGAATCCACCTGGTAGGAAAAATTGCAGATATCATGATGGGAAAAATTACCATGAAGAAGTATGTAGATCCCGGTAGTCCAATTGTCAAGACACATATAAATGGGATAGAAATTCCAAATACTTTGATTGACTTAGGGGCTGCTATAAACATTATGAGCAGACATACTATGGAACAACTTAAACTTCCTAATCTTCTTTTTACACCCACCTTACTGCAACTTGCAGATAGATCAATAATCAAACCAGATGGTGTATTAGAAGATATTTCAGTCTCCTTAGATTCTTGGGAATATCCAGTAGATTTCATGATTTTGACTCCGAAGAGTAATTTAGGAGGGCACCCAATCATATTAGGAAGACCTTGGCTAGCCACAACTGATGCTTTTATTAGTTGTAGATCTGGGGTATGTACATTTCTGATGGTAGTTTGACAAAGAAATTCAATTTGTATCCTCCAGCAAAAGCAATTACAAAAGTAGGAGACATTGAATGGGTCAATGATGAAGACATTATACAGCCTGTCTTTACTATTTCTGGAATTAGTGAAGATAGTCAAATTCTGAACACATTAGAAAATTTCGAAACATCTTCAAAATATGACCACACACAATTTCAGTTAGATTCTGATATTGAATATTTATCATCAAGACAAATGTCTCTTTACTCTATGGAAGAGTTTGGTAGTTCTACCATTGAAATTTTTCCAGGTAAAACACTGAATATTAACAAAAATTTGGAAAAGTCACAACAGGAAGAACTAACCAAAATCTTGCAAAAACATTCTACTGCATTTGCATAGGAGTATACTGATATGAAAGGTATTGACCCTAAGACTTGTATCCATCATATCTATATCGAGGAAAATAGTAGACCAATCAAACAACCTTAGAGAAGGATGAATCCAAATCTTAGAGAGATAGTGAAAGAAGAGCTCCAAAAACTACTCAATGTAAACTTCATTTACCTGATTTCAGATAGCCGATGGGTTTCTCCTTTGGTTATAGCACCCAAAAAGAATGGTAAATGGAGGGTATGCATTAATTACAGGGAATTGAATAAAGCAAATTTGAAGGATCACTTTCCTTTGCCCTTTATCGATCAAGTATTAGATACATTAGCAAGCAAAAAGTACTTTTCATTTCTGGATGGTTTTAGTGGGTATAATCAAATTTAGGTAGCACCTGAAGATCAGGATAAGACCACATTTACCTGTCCATGGGGAACTTTTGCTTATCGAGTGCTTCCTTTTGGATTATGTAATGCACTCGCAACATTCCAAAGAGCAGTACTAGGAATTTTTCCTGATCTAATCCATGATCGTGTAGAGGTATATATGGATGATTTTACAGTTTATGGTGATTCGTTTGAAGAGGCATTAGAAAATTTGGAAAAAAGTCCTTATAAGATGTAAAGAAACAAACCTTTCATTAAGCCATAAAAATTTGGAAAAAAGTCCTTATATGATGTTTACTGAAGGTATTGTTTTAGGACATCATATTTTAGGGGATGGGATTAAAGTTGATAGATCAAAAGTTGAAGTCATCTCCAAGTTACCTATTCCAAATGATCAAAAATATGTTAGAAGTTTTATGGGATTTACTGGATATTATAGAAGATTTATAGAAAACTTCACCAAAATAACATCTCCACTCTTCAAGTTGCTTACAAAAGACTGTGAATTCAAATGGGGTCCTGATTGCCAATCAGCGTTTGAAACCTTGAAAACAAGAATATCTGAAGCACCTATTTTAAGAGGACCAAATTGGAAACTCCTTTTCCATATTTCTACAGATGATTCAGATACATCTCTAGGGGTTGTGTTGGGAAAAAAAGATTTAGTTCCTTATGCCATTTACTATATCAGTAAAAATTTAACTCCCACTGAGTTGAACTATACTGTGACTGAAAAATAGTTCTTAGTTGTTGTTCATGCAATCAATAAATTCAGACATTATATAACATACTATGAAACTTTTATTCATACTGATCATTCTGCAATTAGATATCTAATGAACAAACCCATTACTAATGGCAGAGTTACAAGGTGGCTCCTACTTTTACAAGAATTCAATATTATTGTGTTAGATAGACCAGGGAACAAAATACAGTAGCTGATTTCTTGTCTAGGATTCAGAATACTAAAGAAGATTCTCTTGTAGAGGACAAGTTTCCTGATGAATATTTGTTTGCAGTAACTATTAAGACCCCTTGGTATGCAGATATAGCTAACTATTTTATTACAGGGAAACTACCTCCACATTTATTTCCTGGTGAAAGAAGAAAGATTATTCAGGAGAGTTCAAAATATTCATGGATTTCTAACGAATTGTTTAAAACAGGGTCAGATTTTGTGATCAGAAGATGTGTTAGGGAAGATGAAATGCCTAATATTCTCAAATCATGTCATGATGAACCATGTGGCAGACACTTTGCTGACATAATGACAGCCTATAAAATCCTCTCTTTAGGATATTAATGGCCATCCCCCTTCAAAGAAGCAAAACAATATGTCAATAGGTGTGACAGCTGCCAAAGAGTAGGGAAACCTACCCTCTCAAATGAAATGTCATTGCAGCCACAGGTACTCATCAAACCCCTTGAAAAATGGGCTTTAGACTTCATTGGACCTATTAACTCACCATCTAAACAAAGAAAGTATATATTGGTATGTACTGATTATGTCACTAAATGGGTAGAATCCAAAGCATTATTTTTTGCTACTGAGCATTCAGTTGTTAATATTCTTTATGAGGATATTTGTACTCGCTTTGGTGTTCCAAGAGAAATTGTGATAGATCAAGGAGGTCAATTCACATCCAAACTGGTGGAGAAGTTGGTGGAAGAATACAAGGTCAAGCATAGAAAATCTACTCCTTACCATCCGCAAGAAAATGGTCAAGTGGAATCTACAAACAAAGTGATTGAAGGCATCATTACCAAGACTGTTCATCTACACAAAAGAGATTGGGCAGAAAGGCTTCCTAAAGCCTTATGGGCCTATAGAACTACATGGAGGAATACAACAAGACATTCTCCCTATGAGCTTGTTTATGGGAAAGAAGTCATGCTCCCCATTGAGTTTCAAGATGGCAGTTCAGTTGGGAATGGATCTATCAAAAGCCCAAAGCACAGAATGGAGCAGTTGAATGAACTAGATGAGATCAGACAAGAGGAAATCCTAAGAACTGATTTAGTTCAATATCAAAGAGCTAAGTGGCATGACAAATACATCAAGGAGAAAAAGTTTCAAGAAGGAGATTGGGCATTGCTATTTGATTCCAAGTTCAAAGATTTCAAAGTTAAATTTCAGACTCATTGGCTTGGGCGATATGAGATTGACAAAGTCTTTAGCGATGGAGCGGTAAGAATCAAAACCATTGATGAATATCAAACTCCTCTTATTGTGAATGGTCACAGATTAAAAGTCTATCGTAAGCCACTCTCAAAGGAGGAATTTGTCAAAATCTTTCAGGATAATTCTGTAATAAGGCTGGTGAAGAAGAATCCTTCTTCTCCACCAGCCTAGTCCTTGTTCTTTTTCTGTTAAAAAAAAAAAAAAAAAAAAAAAAAAAAAAAAAAAAAAAAAAAAAAAAATTGTATAAGCCTGAAAACCAATCACTGATTGGCAGTCTTATACAGAAAATATAGGGCGAAAATCAAAAACTTCTGACGCCCTATATTTTCCAAAAAAAAAAAAATCCCTTTCATTTCATTCATAGTTTCATGTCACTTCACTTCATTCCATTTCACTTCACTTCATTTCATTTCATTTTATCATCATGTTCTGCCAATAAAACCCCTTTCATGACCGGTTTTCATTCACTCAGTCATCGTTCATCCATCTCCATTCAGTCATATGTTCATTGTGTCAGTTTCCGCAGCTAGAAACTGATTCCGCAGCTGATTGTAGATCCCACAGCTAACACTCTATATTTCATCACTGATAGTCAAATGTTAGCCAAATAATGATAAGAACCAAATGTAGGTATGACAAAGGAAATATTTTGAAGATATAAAGCACCTAAAAGCATCAACAGGAAGCATCCAATCAAAGATCAGTGGACAGAAGTGGTATATTTCTAAGGTATGAGCAAAGTTCATTTCAAATAGCATTTTAAAGCACATTTTACATAGTTATGAAACCACCGGCTCCATTATATGTAATGATTCACCCTGATAGCTTTCATAACCACTCCATGGCCTTTACATAATTCCACCACGAACCTTCCATTAATTTTTAACAACCTCATGATCCGTCTCTGAATTTAACTCGTGTTTAATTGTACTTTGACATCCTACCTGTTGAACCGGGTCATTATGAGAACATAATCTATTTGATCACAGCTCTTTCCTGCTGCACAAATTCCACAGCCATTTTGTGAGCATGCTAACGTCTATTCCGCAACCGTTTAGTTCAAAGCTCTGTCGGGCTCACTCTATTTCCATACTATCCCATTGAATTTTCATTTTCCCTGTTCACGTAAGCCTGCGCTCCGTGAACTCATTCTCCCTACCTATTCTCTGTTCTTCCATTTACAACTACTGGTTTTTCTCCATAGTCCTTCTCCATCTCCCACTAACACAACCGTTTCACCTCCATCAATCCATTACTCACAGTCCATCACTCAGAAACTTATTTTTAAGGCAGAGGAAGAAATGGGCCTACTGGTGTGAACAGAGCTGGACGGGCCTAACTTCATGGAGGGTTACCCACAATTGAAAAATGTATTAAGGAAGGCACGATGCCTGCAGTTCATCCGGAAATTCAAAGGTTGAGGTTGGAGACCTTAAATTTTCAGTCATGGAGGCATCTATCACAGTAGCAACGGAACTCCCACAGGAAGGCGAACGGTGGTTCAAAAACAAAAATTTTGATGAGAAGGTCTGAAGGATTATGTTGCGTAACCCAGGTATGGATATAACCATCTTCAAACATGGAATCCTTGTTTCTGCTCTAGAGGAAAAGTGGACTAGTTTATTATTGATAATCCAGAAGTTTATTACATATGAAGGACGGTTTGGGTCCATGTACATGTACCACACCCGGCTGCTAATGAATTTTCTAGAAAATCAAACTATCAATTTGCCTTATTTTCTGTTGAATAGCCTGAAAAAGATGTCCACAACTGTACAAAAGAACTTGGATGACATAGAGCCCCACATTTACCATCACGGCCTTGTAACAATTTTGATTGAAAAACAGTTGAAGGAAAGAAAAGATACTTGGGAGCAGTTTTTTATTCGAAACTTCTTTCAAGACCCACCTGAAACACCTGAAAGTAGCTCAGCAAATAAAAGTAGGAGAAAGAAAATAAGTGTGAACATTTAGGACACTCCTACTAACATAGCTAAAGACACTAGTAAGGAAGAGAAGCTGTCTGAAAGTAGGAAGGAAAGAACTGAGAGTAGGAAGCAAGGGGGACTAAAGGGGAAAAGAAATATTGAAGCTACCTATCAAACCCCAGAACCTTCCTCAGGAGAAGATCAAATACTCTCTGAAAGACTAATCCACCTTAGGGAACAATCAGCTGTAGCAAAGAGAAAAGGGAAAGAAAAACAAAGTGTGGAGAAAGGGGACCCCAACTCACAGAATCTAAGGAGGAGCTCCAAACTTAAAGGAAAAATGAGGAAAATACAAACTAAAGGGGCCCACTTCATTGACTTAAGAGAGGAAACAACATAATAGTCTCCAACAATATCTCCTGGCTGTAGCCCACCACATTCTCAACCAAATATTGAGACCAGTCCTCCAGATATTGAGATCAGTCCTTTTCAACTAGATTTTGGGGTCAGCCCAAGAAAGACTACACCTGAGATAGATCCAAACCAGCAAGAAATGTATGATTTTATCGAGTCATTGGAGAAGACTGCCACAGATCCAGGCACTTCATCTACCCAACCTAATACAACACAGGAAGCTCTAATTCAATCACTAAAACAAGAAGTTTTTGAACTGGAGGTCTTGAATAGACACATCAAAAGAGAAAATGAAACATTGAAGGAACAAAGTAGGTTGGATAAAATTATTCACAACAACACCATGTTTCATCTTGGGCTGTGGCAGAAGAAGAATAGGAAATTGAAGAAAAAGAGCAGAAGGTTGAGTAGAGCTCTTATCAACCTCAAATTCAAGTGCCTAATGAGAAAGCCTAGGATGATAGTGGTACCCAGAAAGAAGAGAAGAAGGTTGGATGTGTCAGCAGAGGTCTCAGAACACATGAACTAAAGGGAGGATGGTCAAAGTTTTGGCTGCATGGGGACATGCAACACCTTCACAGTGGGGGTATGTTGAGCCTTGAAACTACATCTCTCCTACACACTTTCCTAGACTTTTTCCCCTCACCAATACCTCATAAGTTATCAAAGACCATTACATATTGATTCTAAAAGAGCATTTAAGTGGTTTTCTAACTATGTTTTTGTGTTTGCTATTTGAATTAGATTTTGCTCATCAGCTGCGAAATGCAGCCACTTTCCGCAGCTGATTCGACTTTCCGTAGTTGTTTTTGTTGATCTCTAGCTTACAGGTGTCATATGGCAAAACGAGGCACGTGGGCAAGTTAGGAATGATCTGGACATGGATCGGGTCCTATTGGTTCAACCAAATTTGCAGAGGAAGCCCTTGGTCAAACGGTGGTCAAATGAAGAGTTCTACGGCAAACAGGTCTCTGTTTTCGAACATGTGAAGGGTCTGAGACTGTTCCTAGATCCATGGGTTCATTTTGACAGTTGTAGATTGCCTCCATGACGCAAATCCAGTAGCCACCTTTTGATAGATTGAATGATCTTGGCAACCATCATGCTAAGCTCACGGATGGTGTCTTTTTACGTGTCCTCTGTTGAAAGTGTTTCATAGGAAAATAGTTATGAAATTTCCCTTATAAATAACGCGTTTGCACATGCATAGAGCTAGTTAGTTTTTGACGTCGTTTTGTTGTTAGTCATTGTACTGTGCCATGAATTGGTCTTGTTGTTGTAACGAGAGGAGTCTTCCTCTGTTTTGCAATATAACAAGACTATGTTTTATATGACTGTGTGAGCGTAATTCCAGATTGATAGCGTGTTGCCCAAGGCCATGCAAAGGGCCCCTGCTGGCTGAGGTTTTGTTTTCTTTATTTCTATAAAGTTTTTATGTGTTGTTTCCTTATTTCCATTGCACATATTTCATAGTTTGTTCACCTGTGTATATTTCATAAGTTAGTCATGATGTTAATGTTTCATTCATGTACATGATTTTTCAAGCATTGTATATTTATGCTAACACTGATCAGTGTGTGTTTCAGGATAGGCTAGGCCCGGGCATTTTCATACAATTTTTACAATAATTAATGACATGAGATTAGCCTCTCTACTGACTTTGTTTTTCTTAGCTTTTCAATTTCAGTTATGCTTTGATTTTAGTCTTATTCATTTGCTTTTTTAGTTAGCTTAGATATCAAATTCCTCATATCATTGACGTTATCTCCAGAGCCATAGCTTAAGCCTGAAAATACTACTTGGCGAGCTATCAGACTATGAATGATGTGATTTGATTTTAGTTTTATTTTTCTGCAATTATATATCAATTCCTCATATCATTGACGTTATCTCCAGAGCCATAGCTTAACCCCGAAAAGACTACTTGGCAAGCTATCGAACTATGAATGATGTGATTTGATTTTAGTTTTATTTTTCTGCAATTAGATATCAATTCTTCATGTTATTGACATTATCTCCAGAGCCATAGCTTAACCCTGAAAAGACTCTTGGTGAGCTATCGGACTATAAATGAAGTGAATTGATTTTACTTTTATTAGTTTGCAGTTTTTTATTTGTTTGAGTGCAGTAGCTTAACATTTTTTTTATTTTTTTTCCTGTATTTAGATAAGCAGCAGAGATAGTGATTTCATGATCAGTAGTTCATTATTTGTTTGATTTGAATAGCAACACATTTCCATTCTTGTTCAAGTACTAATTTCATTACTAGTATGTTTTAAGACCTTCTGAAGTGTTAAGTTCCAGAAATCATTATAGAGGACACAATTGCCTTAAAATCTATATCGTACTTGCCTTCTAGAATATTCTTAAAACTCAGGGATATGATTTCCATTCACATTAGGAGATAAATGAAAATAAAATCCCCAAAACAAAATAAAAATTGAAAACAATAAAAAGTAAGAAAGAGGTTGTCTTGCACATATAGTGCGCCACACTTCATTAGTTTACGATTCCTGGATTGATTATTAATGTAGAAATTTAGGACATACTAAATTGACTAAACACTATTGTAGGTCAAAAGACACCATAGAGTAAATCTTTAGAATGCCATTGGGACATGATGAATCCTTGGAAGATTATGAGGAAAGGTTCCAACTTAGTTACAAAAGGGTGAGATGCACACTTGATCCTGAATCACTCAAGTTAGTCCTTCTTAGAGGAATCAGGTACAACATTATGGAAACCCTAAACATGTTGTCTGGAGGGGACATTTATCAACTATCTTATGATGATATCAAGACAGTTTTAAAAAACCATTCTAGGGTTGTCAGAAAGAAGGGTAGGGCTAGTCAAGCTTTGGCCATTTTCTCTTCCTCCAACATATCTATTAAGAGTGAAATTGGAAAAATGTTGGAATACTTTAAAGGTGAAATGTTGCACACCCTTGCTTTTCAAATGGACACCATGTAGTTTAAGAGGAAGCATGAGGAAGTAGAGAGATCCTTAGCTATCATTTTCCCTAGATACACTAGAAGGCACCCCATAAATGAATGTCCATTGAATGTTATAGAGGTTTGCTCATTCTGTGAGGAAATCCATTCCACATATAAGTGCCCTTCTCTACCTGGATTGAAGGTTGTATACCAAGGGGATGAATGTGAGGCTGAACAACTCTGTTATATCAATCAAAGGAGGCCTCAAGGACCTCGACCGTACTGGCATGGAATGCAAGGGGAATTCCTATTCCTATTAAAATCCCAATCATAATGCATCCCTTCCTCCTTGGTGTTCTCTTGCTCATAATTCATGGTCCACATCTTCTCCTTGGTCTTATGCACCTCAATACCCTTCCCAACCTGCCATATGCTCCCCCACATCCTCAATGGAATACCCCATCACAAGGTTGGAGGCCTCCATTCAACCAACCTCTAGCCTTACTGCCTCCACCTTAATCTCAACCAAAACTCCTTCATCTTGCTCCACATAAGCAATCTCAGATGCCTGCTCAACCAAATCCAAACCTGAACAACAAACAACCACAACAAGTCTATAGTGGAGAGACATTCTACCCTGCTTATCATGTGGAAATTCAAGAAATCAACCTCAGGCCTGGAAGAGTGCTTCCAGACAACCAACCTCCATCTCCATCGAAGGAGCTTGAAGATGAAAAGGAAGAGAGTGTTCCTAAAGCCAAGCCACCTCCTTTTCCTAAAAGATTGATCCATCCTAGTCAACACACCCCATAAGAGACTGAACTTTTGGGAGAATTAAAAAACTTGTGCGTTAAAATCCCACTCCTCCAAGCCATCAAGGATGTCCCCATCTACAACAAGCTAATCAAGGAGAAATGCTTCAAACATCTTGGGAGGAGAAAGAAAGACACCCCTACGATTAATTTCATTGGATAGTTGTCTGACTTAATGTTGGGGAGAGTGATTTGCCCAAAGTATCTAGACTCTGGAAGTCTTGTGGTAGATGTGCACATTGATGGCATCATTTCCCCCCACACCTTGATTGATCTTGGGGTTGCCATCAATGTGATGACTAAGGAGACCATGCTCAAACTGAATCTTCGAGGATCCTTAAGAAAGACCACAACAGTATTACAACTTGCAGATAGCCAAAGTGGCTCCTGAGGGGGATGTTGAGGATGTGATGGTCTCTATTGATTCTTATGAGTACCATACTGACTTCTTAGTTCTCCATCCCAAGGCCAAATTCAATGGTTATCCTCTCATCCTTGGAAGTCCATTAGAAGTCCATGGCTAGCCACTGCTAATGGTTACATAAGTTGCAGAGCTGGGAACATGACCATTAAGAATGGGCATTTGTCCAAACAATTGGTATTTTACCCTCCTACTCAACCATCCCTAAAGCATGACTTACCCTTATGGTTGGAAGAGGAGGAGGAAGATGAAGTATACCATACCACATCCTACCCAATTTGTACCCTAGATGTTATTATAGGAGTGGGGAAACCTGATGAAGATGACCTCATTGAAAAAATCCTCCAGAACTAGTCCCACGGCACCATGCCTCTTGATGAGATGCAGAAGAAATAATCAACCCCTCTTTCTCAATCCATCAAGAAGAGAAGTTGTGCAACATGTTGGGAGAGCACTTGGATGCTTTTGCCTGTAGCTATAAGGAAATGAAGGGAGTGCATCCTTCGGTGTGTATTCACCACATTTACATTAAGGAAGGATGCAAACCAGTGTGCCAACCTCAAAGGAGAATGAACCCAACCCTCAAAAGACATAGTCAAATAAGAATTGCAGAAGTTGTTGGATGGAGCGTTCACTAGTGAGTGGGTGTCCCCTCTAGTTTTGGCCCCAAAGAAGAATGGAGCATGGAGGATCTGTGTGGATTACAGAGAGTTAAACAAAACCACTAAAAAAGGCCATTTTCCTCTACCTTCATTGTTGAAGTCTTGGATGGTCTTGCAAGGAAGAATTTCTTCTCTTTCCTGGATGGATTAAGTGGTTATAATCAGATCTAGATCAACCTAGAGGACCAAGATAAAACCACCTTCACTTTTCCTTTGGGTAACTTTTCTTATAGGGTCCTTCCTTTTGGGTTATGTAATTCCCCTGCCACTTTTCAAAGGGCAATTATGAGCATCTTTGCTTAGCTATTCCATGACTCTGTAGAAATCTATATGGATGATTTCACTCCCTATGGGTGTGATTTCGTGGAGGCTCTCTCTAACTTGGGGGAAGTATTAAATAAGTGCATTGAAATGAACCTATCACTTAGTCCCAAGAAGTGTGAATTCTTGATGAATGCATGGACTGTTTTGGGCCAATCAATATCCTGGGAAGGACTACAAGTGGACCCAAATTGCCATCATAAAAAGGGTCTTAACTCCTCAAAAGTAGAGGGATGTCAGGATTTTCTTGGGCCTAGATGGATATTCTAGGAGATTTATCAAAGACTTCAACAAAGTAGTCTCACCATTGTTTGGAATGCTCACCAAGCACTCTAAATTTTGCTAGTCAGAAAGTTGCCAAGAGGCCCTATAAATTTTGAAGGACAAGTTGACTACTGCACCCATACTTAGAGGCCGAAATTGGGCTCTTCCTTTCTACATCCATGTTGATGCATCTGACAAAGCTATAGGAGAAGCTCTAGGCCAGATAGATGACAAGTTGCCTTATTTTATTTACGTCATTAGTAAAAATTTATCCAGGCTGAATTGAACTACATTGTGACTGAAAAGGACCTCTTAGCTATTGTCCACTCCTTGAAAAAATTCAGACACTATATCATTGTTTATCAAACCTTTGTACATACTAACCATGTTGCTATCAAATAATTAATGAATAAACCTGATGTGAAAGCTAGAATTATTAGATGGTTTATTTTATTACAACAGTTTGATTTAACTATCATTGATAAGCTAGGTAAATAAAATGTAGTTGCAGATTTTTTGTCTAGACTTGCTTTGCTTGCAGGTGAGGAAGGAATGGTTGATGATCAACTGCTAGATGAGAATTTATTTTCTATTTTATTTCTCTCTCCATGGTTTGCTGACATAGCCAACTACCTAGTTGCTGCAAATTTCCCTCCAAATTTTCCATCCAAGGAGAAGAGCAGAATTGTAAGGAAGAGTGCCCCATTCACTTGGATTGGGGGTGATCTCTTCAAGATGGGCCCAGATCAAATTGTGAGGAGGTGTGTCAGGGAGGAGGAAGTATTTGACATCCTTCTAGCCTATCATGATGGGCCTTGTGGAGGTCACTTTGCATCCAAGAGGACAACTTTCAAGGTACTACAAGTTGGCTACTACTCGCCCACTCTCCACCAAGATGCAATAAGACACACTAGTCAATGTGATCAGTTCTAGAGGATGGGAAAACCTACTCCCAAGGATGAAGTTACCTTGCAACCTTAGGTGACCCTAGAGCCATTTGACAAGTGGGGCATGGATTTCATTAGGCCCATTGATCCACCATCAAGGCAGAAAAAGTACATAATTGTATGCATTGATTATTTGACAAAGTGGGTTGAGACCAAGGCTATTAAGATAGAAATAGAGGAGAAAGTGGCTGATTTCTTAAGGGAGAAGGTATTCTACAAGTTTGGGTACCCCTTATCATCCTTAGGCCAATGAATAAGTAGAGGCCACCAACAGAGCATTGGAATGCATCCTCACCAAGGTTGTGAGCAGCAGCATAAAATATTGGGTTGATAGACTAGTGGAGGCCACTTGGGTCTATAATACAACTTGGAAGACAACCAATGGTTTCACCCCTTATGACTTGGTATATGGAAAGAAGGCTTTGATCTCCATTGAGTTTGAGTACAAGACCTTGAGAATGGCAACACAGATAGATTTCAATGTTACAAAGGCACAACAAGAGAAGTTGCTCCAGCTGAATGGTCTAGATGAATTCAGGATGTAGGCCCTTCTACACACTAAAGTTATCCAAGTACAGAGGAAGGTTTGGCATGACAAGAACATCAAGGACAAGGTTTTTCAAGAAGGGGATTGGGCTCTGCTATATGAGTAGAAATTTGAATAATATAACACTTATTCACAAATATTATCCTGATTATACATTATTTGTGGAATGCATGAATAATACATAACCTCCTCTACCATTGATCATCAATTTGCGGAATTAAAAAAAAAACAATCGCATGTGCGCATTGAAACATCAAACACACATATCAACATAGTATGTAATGGGGAAAGCATACAGCTGAAAACCCCCAACTATCTATATATTATAATGATAGAGAACATGTAACAATACATAGTACAATACTCCTCACAAGTA
>APFE031578380.1:143601-153853 GCA_000404065.3 Pinus taeda
CCTCTACTGTGCAATCCAAGTTGAGAATAGATCAGATCCAAGTTCGAATCCCCTTGGCTTGTACTGTGCAATCCTCATTGGCAATCTCAATCAATGATTTTGCAAATCTCATGCACAGCTATAGTCACAACTGATAGTAGTCTCACCCTTTCACCCACCTCTAACACTTGTCTCCACTGAACTGTCCATGCACTGAGTTAACTGATGTATTCTTTAGTTGATTTATGAGTAATAATTAGTGAATTAATTAATAATTAATTCACACCACTCATCACTAGTGTATTTGTCAGTTAGACTAAATACAACTAGTTCAACTAAGTCAAACTGAACACAACTCCATCAACTCCTCAATCAACTCCACTAAACTCAATCACTTGAGTTCTAACTGAAGTCCATCATGCAATATAGCTCAAGTAACCCATAAGAAAAATGTATTTCCTTTTGGCAGTTTCATGTGTCACATCTGTAGCTCGAACTGAAGTGCTCCAAGAGAGTAAGATAATGTTTATAGTCCAAATATTATTAAGAGCTAATAATATTCAACTGTTCTATTTTTTGACTGGCAGTCTAAAAATAGACTCCGCCCATATTTCTAAAAATAGAGGTCCATCTATTTTTACCAACATGACCAATCATCCATAAATAGCATCCTGCAACTCATAGACCATGATCCATATGTCTAAAAATAGACATAGTCTAAGAATAGACTTTGCGCCAAAAATAGCCTACGGGCCCACTTAGTGAAGGCGACTTCTTTTCACTAAGCTCCATCATCTTTTTGCATTTTCAACAATATGACTCCAGGTTCAAGGACTTCAAAGGAAAATTGATGACAAGGTGGTTAGGCCCATACTTAATAGAGAAGTGCCCTGAAAATGAGGTTGTTCAAATCAGGACCATTGATGAGGAGCATATTCCCTTACTTGTCAATGGATACAAATTGAAATCTTACAAAAGACCTTTGTCGAGGGAGGAGTTCATCATCACCATTAGTAAGGAGGTAAATGTGATTGGAAGTGTCCTAGCTTCCAAGTCACACAATTCTTGAAACTGTTTTATTTGTGAAAAAAAAAAAACAATAAGAGGCCTAGATGAAAACCACTATGAGGCATTTAAGGCCAACTCTTAGGTTGAAAACCTCCTTGAGGCAGCCCAGGAGTGAAGAAAAAAGATAAATAAAAATATCCCTGGGTGAAAACCTCCCTTGAGGCACCTAGGGTAGGCAAGTAGGTTGAAATCCTCTCTTGATGCATCCCATGTGTATTTCAAAAAAAAAGGAAAAGAAGAAAACAAAAAACAAAAATATTCCATGGCAGGGAAATCAAACTTGTCCACTAATAAACTCTATGATTTTGCAAGTTTTTGAAGGCAGTAAAAGATGCAAAGCTAAAGGGATAGCATGCTAAGTTTCATTCCATTTATCCCACCATCAACTCCATCTCATCCATGTCAATCATATCCCTGCCACTCATATCCATTTTTAGGCATCAAAAATCATGTTTTTTGCATTTTCTGGCTTGCTACAGGATGTCTTGTACTTGCTACAGGAAGATCCTATAGCACTACAGGATGTCCTGAAATGCTACAAGAAAGGGGACCCAATAGGAAAATCATCATGCATGCCTATCTTAGGTTGATTGGGAACCCTACACCTCATAATATCTTACCCATCATCCATGCATCCCTGGTCCAAGCTACCATATCCATACCTAACTCTATCTCATTTAAGGAAAAACACAAGAAAATGTCCAAAAATTTAATGAAAAATCTAGAGAACATGTCCTCCCTTGCCTCAACCATTCACTACTCCATCGGAGCCCTTCCATCATCCTCCAACCCCTACACCACTACCCAACCTCTCTCTAAGAAAAAACATTGAAAAAGGGAAGAAAAAGGAAGCTACAAGATTTCCTGTAGTAGTTTGTGATATCATTGCAACCAACTTGAGCCTAAATTTTTCTTCCCAACAAGAGCAAAGAAGAGCACCATCATCTCTGGATACCTTGTTTCTCCCAGCCAAATCTCCACAACAACAACAATAGCAAAGATGTATCAAGCACCTACATAAATGAACCAACAAACAATAAACTATACAAGCAAGGATAAATACATAGGAAGAAAGCAAAGGAACGCTTCCCTAAGTAGCAACACAAGAGGCCAATCCTCCAAAATGCATCGATCAACTAAAGGTAGGCACATGTATGGCAACTTACCTAGCTCTTCCCTAAGTACAATATAATGGAAAATGTATAAATGTCAAAGAAAGGTCTTTTTATAAGTAGAAGGTGGTTAGTTAACTTGGCTACCCTTAGCTTATGACAAAAAAGTGAAATCTCAGTCATCATGCCACATCAGAGTGTCACATCAATGGAAATCGGTTAAAAAGTTGGTTGAATTAGTTAAGGGGAAGTGGGTTATGATTACCGTGAGCAAGTGAATGATCACCAACGGTTGTCCAATGGTCCAAATTAGGAAATCTCATACCATTGCCAGCCAACACAATGCTCCAAGCCTCGACCATAAATAGCATAAAACCCAAACTTTCATGCGTTTTTTTTATCATTTTGAGATCAAAGAGATAGGGATAGGCTCGGGAAGCCATCGAAAATTAGAACCCTACTCTAGCCATCATATAGGAAACAACTAAAAGAAATAACTACAGCAAACTCAGAAGCCTACAGGAAGCTACAAGAAGCATTGGAATTCCACAGGAAGTCTGCAAGGGGGTGCCTATGGTTAACTTAGTCATCAATTATCATAATCCCAATCATTACAGTGAAAAGTAAGTGGCCCATATCTCAGCTTTAGTAATTACATTCACCTTGGGAATTAGACAAAGTTTGGGGCTATATAAGAAAAATTTTGTGGTTATAAAGAATTATATAAATTACACTCATCCACTAAGAAAGTTAAGCTCTCAGCCACCCTGAAATCCATACTGAAGTTATCCTACAAAACCTCCTGCACTTAGTTAAAACAAAGAAGAAAATGGGAGGGGGTGTTCAATAGAAGAGAACCCATAGATACATAAAGAATTCACCTTCATCCCCCTGTGGTAGATATTTTCAAGAGGCATCACTAGTTAGGCTTCTTTGAGTTTCTCAAGGGGTACGATGATGATATAACCTATGAGTTTTCCATGGCACTAAACCCTCAAGCAAGAATAAGTGCTACCACTATGGTGATAGGGTTGTCCATTACCATCAAACCTGAGGTGATCAATAGAGTGACAACACTTCCTTTAGGGATTCAATGGAGAAAGGAGGACAAGGCCAACAACACCTTTGCCAAGAAAAATTTCTTCCTAAATGATGAAAATTCAATTGAAGACAAAAATGGGGTCAGAAGGGAGAGCCTTCCCTATCCATGGGATGAGGTGAGATACCACATCCTTAAGTACATTTATTGTGAAGGGAGACTAAGTGTAGTCTATGGCTACCAATTTAGACTCCTCCATGAGTTGTGATTCAGAGACAGAGTACCCATAAACCATAGGCTCATTGTTCCTTATTTCCTTTTACAGTCCATTATAGACATGAGTGAGAAGGTGAAAGAAGGGAAGCACTATTAATTAGCACACCATAGTCTCAACAAGTTAATAATGGAAGATGCCTTAAGCCAATTGAGAATTCCTATTCTCTGGTCCACATTTAGGGACATGGACACAAAAACATTCCTTGAAACCTAAGCCCTTGAACATGGTGGGACCTCAACCTCTGGTGTTGAAGTGGAAGAGGAGGAAGAGGAAGGAGAAGAGGAGAAATAAGGAGAAGAAGAAGCACAGGTAGACAAAACAGAGGAAGAAGAAAAAGAAGAGGAGGAAGAAGAAAAGAAATAAGGAGAGGAGGAGCAGAAGGTAGAGACCATCCCTAAGGAAAATATTGCACTTGAAGAAGAGGAGATATCCTCAAGATTGTCTCATGAACTCACTGAAAAGGAGGCAGTTGTTGCCTTTGCTACCTTGTGCAAACCCATCAAGTCCAAGAGGAGAAGGTAGAGGCAAACTCCCTTATATTTTAGAACAAGAGGAAGCACTAGGATTAAGCAAGGGAAGCCACAAACACCAACAAAAACTACTATCATAATTGAAGAATCACCAAGCAAGCAGGAGGAGCTAGAGTCCATGGGTATGAAGGTTGAGAATGTCACATCACCAGAAGCAATCCTAAAGGCTACCATCACCTATGTCAGGAAGTCTATCACTGAGTCAACATCATCTAAGCAAACCAAGGCACCTATAACCCTCCAACAGAAAGGAAAATTCCTACTACAAAATCCCCAAACAGTGCTACAAGAAACACTCACAGTGCTACAAGAAAGATAGAAAGAGCCACACGAAGAGAAACAGGGGTAAAAGAAGGCAAGGAAGAAACAACACAAGTACAAGAGGGGGTAGCTTCTCCAAAGACATTTGAGGGATATTTTCCAGAGTTGTGAGAGCCTAGCCCATAACCAAATGTGAGATCCTACTACAAGTTTGTTGAGGGGGGCAGAGTGATACCACGGAAATTTGCAATCCATCTCTTCTTTGAACTTGAAAAATAAAGAGCAAGGAAACATCGATGGATGCAAATTTCTAAGTCAAAGAAAGTAGAAGATATGGGCCATATGGATAAAAAAATCCTAGATATGGGAAGGGAGTTGAGTAAATTAAGAAAGAGAGAGAACACCATGAGAACACAGTTGCAGGTAGAAAAAACATGGTTGAGGAGGAAGTTTCAAGACAAGGAGAGCCAATTAGCCACCATGGCAAGCCTCTCCCTAGAGGCACTTCAATGCAGACTACCATCTGAATCATATGCACTATACCTCAAAGATCAATGGATGTAGTTTCAAATTAAGACATTGGAACAATAGGGAACCATTCCATTCCAAGATTATAGGAAATTCATCGAGATATGTGACAAGAGAACCTTTGAAGATAAGGCCAAATTATCTGAATTCTACCTACACAAACTAGACTTGACAGAATTGAATGTGTTGAACCCCAATGCAAAGTTGGGGGACTTGCAACTAATGGCCCTTGCATCATGGATGACTCATGACGAGGCTAGGGCTAAGGACATAAAGAGAATAGTAGAAAAAGAGGGATGAGATCCCCTCTACATCAGAGCAAAACAAATAAATTCCATGTTTCTTATTAGTAACCATAACATCATTTCCAATGATGCTCAACTTGCACCAAGATACCTAGCTACCCAAGAAAATGCCATCTCCCATTTTGAGAACACTTTAAGATTGTTGGGGATTGAGAGCCAACAAGCATTCCAAAGGAGACAGAATAACCTACCACACAGTCTCTGGATTAGGGAGTGCCACTCTCCTAAGAGATTGAGAAATGCATTGGAAAGGACACCCTTGTATAAGAAGGCCATGCAAAGACTGAAGATCGATTGGATTGGACTAAAGCTTAGTCCACCTTTGTTGTTGGGTTTACTGGAAGGTAGGAAGGAAGAAGAGGAAAGAAAGCAGTGGGAAGAGATAGAGAAAAATGTAGGGTTCTATCCTCAAGAAGAGACACCATCCACAGAAGCCTGGGATGTCAAAGAGGCCACCAGGGCTATGAAAGATATGGATATAGATGACTAGATTGCTCAGAGGATGAGCAACAATTTTAGTAGGGGCTGATGAAGAGGTTCATCAATAGGTAAACTATATGGGTCACAATGCCACTCTCCAACTTATTAAAATGACTTTTCTCACATTTATTTACATATTTTGTTATATTTTTCTTAGTGAGAAGAGTAAAGGTGAGTTACTATGTCATGTGGCCTAATGTTTGTTAAATGCAAGAATTGGAGTAGTTTTGGGTTGAATTAAGTGCAGGAATTAAGAGTAGGCAAGCAAGAGAGATTTTAGGAGTTGGTATATCTCCTTAACTCCTCAAATCATTCGAATAGTCCTCTAGTCTATCTCATCATCTTGGTGTCACTGGCAACCAAGCAAACCGAGTTCATTTGCATCTAAGCCAATGACAGTCAAGGAAGAGTTATTCTCGAGTTAGGGAGCCAAGTATACCTATTTTCTAGGGAGTTGTTGGTAGCTCTAGTTTTGCATAAATAAGAGAGCCAAGGGACTCATTAGGATTCAATTTTTTGTTGTAGCTAAGAGGTCACTTTGAGCTAAAACATTTTGATTGTTATTGTTATGATGTACTTGACATTTTATGATAATGAAAATTTTGTTCTGATCCAACATTGAGTTGACTTAGAGGGTTGAAGCTCTTGGGTTAGGGCCCAAACCTAGCAACATAAGTTCTGCTTTTGTAGTTGTATTCTTAGCTTAGAATGATAGTTAGCTGCTGAAGTTCTTTTGTTTTTGTTTTGTTTTGTTTTTTGTTTTTTGTTTTTTCGTTTTTAGCTTAGTAGGTATTTAAATTGTTGTTTAACCTTGTTTCCATTAGTTTAAAGAGGTAGATTATTATTGTAGTTTAGTGGAGGAAATTATACCAGAAAATCTTATCACCATGGCCCCTATCTGATCTCCCTCATGGGATCATGATTAGAGGACCCCACTCTCACAGCCCCAAAAACATAGTGTGTCTTTTGTTTATTGCCTAAATTGAGTTTCATTCTTAGCTAGATAATTGTTTATGATTTCTTGGAAGCATCTGCCTTTGTTATCTTGTTTCTTAGGGTTTCCGTAGCTTACAAGGCAATCCATTTCATACAGCTAGTGCTTAACAATAGATAGATCAACTTTATCAAATTCAACTCATCTTTCCATGTGGACATATAATGGTTTATAAATGAAAAAAGAAACAAGTTTTATTGTAGGGATTGTTGATCCGCAAGAAGGAAATCCTCCAACCAGATTCACCTAGGTCTTCTCCACCTTTTGTCGAGGCATACCAGTCCTAATCTGAACCTCTATTTTCCAGCCACATGAGCAAACTACCTTAGGCAAACCTAACCTCCTTGGGGTGTTGGGCTTGGCCTTGGGTGATGTTCACCTTCCCTACACCTTCTACAATTTTCATGCACCTCTCCAACACATCATATCACTATTCTTACCCTCCAAAACCTCTCAGCTAACTTCCTATAGCAGTTCAGGACATCCTGTAGCAAATAAGGACATCCTATAGCAATTTCCTATAGCAAACTTGTAGCAACCTGTTTTGACATTGTATTGACCCGAAATGATAAGATACCCTAGCATAGGAGTAGGTTATCCCCTCAACTTGGACTCCATGACCAAAATTTCCACCTATACCATCTTTCCCATTCCTTTCCCTCCTACAAGATCATACAACATTGGATTTTATATCTCTGAAGTTAGCAATTAAGACTTTTTCTGCAAATATGAATGAGATAGTTAATATATGCATGTTTGAGTTCTAATATGATAGAGTAAATTTCTATTTTCAAGCAGTCATGATAGCTAGATGATCAATTACAAGATTAGCATGGTTTCCTTTCTACAAGTAATTTGTGTCATGTCATAACTAGATGATTTATGGAATTTCATAGCATTTACCATTTGGAAGCTTTCATTTCCTAAATAGACAAGCATTTAGTTTTCATGCACTAGAAATAGCTTTACATTCATTGCCAGTAGTCAGACTCTCTTTAGTTCTATAGAGGCCTGTGTAGATTTTCCTGTAGATTCACAAGCTCGTGCAATTTACTAAAGCATAGGACAAGAATCTACTTCTACTTTCAACTAGCAGAAACCAATAGATTGACGAAAACAATACTAGCAATAGGAAGACAAATCAATGGTACATAACACAATAGGTTTTCTCGGGGAAAGCCACAACTCAAAACCCCACTATCTGTATTGCATTAAATTAGGAAACCAAGATGATAATAAAATGATTGTTCTCACAAGAACAATATTGACACTCAATATGATCAATCTCCCAGCTCACAAGTAAGCTCAATCGAAACCTTAACCTCTTCTACTGCTCTCCAAGCCCCTATTTCCTTGTGCAATTCCTATTGTTGAATAACCCATGTTAATGGGAATCTAGTGCATCCAAAACTGCACAATCCACACTAGGTTTAGTTCCTAATTGCATGCATGATCTATACAACTCAGTAAATCATACAACCAATAGTACGTTGTCCCTACACTCTAGTTTCAACTGGGTCTTTCTCATAATTGACATGCATGAGTTTATAATGAGAGAATCTTCAGTTAATTGGAGTCGCATTGGTGAATGCATTAGTGCACCAACTAACTGTTAACTCTCTAATAGTTCCACAAATAGTTTGGAACTAATTTAACTGAACTTTACTGAGTAAACTAAGTTATCTAATTACAAATCACAATTAAACTCATATTGAACCCCTAAAAATTAGGGAGAACATATACATGACTTCAGAAAGACTTCCAACTCAAAATTCCTAAGTTAACTAAGTCAACTTAACTTAATTAAATATTACAGGCTGCTATGAGAAAAGAATTACAATTTTAATTCACAATTTAATTCAAGGACAAATTAAATTGGAATTTCTAGATGCTACTTTTAACATTTCTTGTTGCTATTTTCAACACTCCCTCTCAACAAGAAAGGAATTCAACTCGATCCCGGTCCTAAACCTTTTGAATGTTCTGTATGCAACATTTCTCTCTAGTGTTGTTTCTCTAACAACTCTAGAAATAAAAAACATCCAACCTAAATCAGTATGATGCATCTGTCATCAAAGTCTCTGACTGCTATTACCTCTTTCTACTGAAAACTTTGTGCTTATGTTGACTCTGCCTTTCTGCACCATTGTCAACCCTTCTTTGCTCTCTTTAGTATCTGACTGCTCTAGCCTCTGTCACTTTTATCTCTGACTACATCAATCCCATTGATTCTTCCCGCTAGGTATGATCCATGAAATAAAACCTCTCAATGGATCCTATCCAATTTCAACCCTCTTGGGACTATCAATTCACATCACCCCACCTCACACCTAGAGGTATGGCTGCATGTGATCCCTTTGCCTACTTGGCTCAAAATTCCCCTCTATTGGAGGTCTCTGCATGAGTGGATACCTCCACTCAGTCTCCTCTCTGCTTCTCCAATTGTGGCTACTCCACATTTGTTTAAGACTGCTTCTTTTATGCTTGAGTGGATCTCTCCACTTGATCTCCTCTTATCTTCTCCAAATGTGGCTGCTCCACAATTGTATGATACTGCTTCTTCTAGGGTTGCATGTTGAGAGGTAATTTACTCTCACTCTCAACCAACAAGTCTCTAACCTTTTCCTTGCTCCTTAAGGCTTTGTATGGATCTTGAACCTCAAGAGCATACAAGTTCTTAACCCATGGTGATGTGTCTAAGGAAAACCTTTCCCTTACTAAAAACCATATCATAGCCATGGTCTTCCAATACCGTGACTAAAATGAGATTCTTCTTTAGTCCTAGAACATACATCACATCTGTGATCCTGAGAGGGGAGCTAAACTCCCTCTGAAAGGTAACCATATTAATCCCGGTAGCTCTATACCTCTCATAATATCCAAACTCTATGCTCTGTTTGAGGCCTTTCTCCTCAAAATCACTAAAGAGAACTCTATTCCCCATCATATGGAATGAGGCATCGCTGTCAAGATACCACACGCCTCCCATGACAGTGTTGGCCATGCATGTAATGAGAGTGAAATAAAGTTCAAATTTTGAAGCTAGAGCTTCACCTGCTGCCGCTACTGTCAACTCCTTCTTGCTTTTTTTCTTCTGTGGGAAGTTCTTGGCATAGTGCTCGTGCTCGTGATAGTGAAAACACTTTCCTTCCACCCTCCTCGCCTTTGGACTTCTTTCCCTTAGCCTTCTTTACCTTACTTGCCAAGGAAAAATCCTCTTCCACTTCCTTGGAAGAGGTCCCATCTCTGGTATTCCTCCTAATCTCCCCCTACATCAAATCTTACCACAGTCGTTCCCAATCTAGCAACTTCTCCCGACCATTGACGGAGTCCTGATAACTATGCCAACTCTTGGGAAGTCCTAGAAGAGCTAGGCTCACCATATAATCCTCGACAATAGTGATTCCAACACTTCCAAGTTCATCACGACATTGAGTGAACTTGGTCAATTAATTTGGAATTGAGTCGCCTGCCTCCATCGTGATATTTCAAAGTTTATCTTTCAGTGCCAACTTGCTTTGGTCACCATTATTCTGGAAAGGGTCCTTCAATGATTACCACATAACATGTGGAGTTTCCTTCCCATGGAGACTTGTGTAGAAATTTGAATAATATAACACTTATTCACAGAGATTATCCTGATTATACACTATTTGCGGAATGCATGCATAATACATAA
>APFE031578390.1:0-21886 GCA_000404065.3 Pinus taeda
GAAATCTCCTTGATGGTTTCTCGAATCGATCAATTAAATTTTGAAAGATCATGGACAAGGTGTATGTAAGGAATCTGTCATCACCGTATTTGGTGAGAAAACTGTCATGGAAGATATTCCAACTTGTGATGGATCCAGAGGGTAAGGAAAAATACCAAGACCCTGCAGATCCTTGTAGTGAATAGGGAAACAATCTTACTACCACATCTTCTTCAGTGACTCCCTTTAGATTGACTGACTGCATAAAATTGTTAATATGTTCTTCTGCAGGAGTTCCAACATCTAGATTGAATTTGGGTAACCATTTTTCAGGGTAATCGGGTAAAGGATGTAAAGGTGCAGGCATGGTAACTGCACCAGGACTTCTTCATGGTCTTTGGGCCATTTTCGGATTACCAACAATCGCTTGTGGCGTTCCAGGTGCTTGAGGGGGAGGTGGAAGTATAGACTGAAAAGATTGCGATGCTTGAGATGAAGTCCCTTGGTGAACAACGATATGGAGTGGTGAAGTGGGCGTATCACTCCACACAGGTGATGATGAAATGGAAGATGATGGAGAAAAGGTTTCGCTACCAGAACCTTCAGCGGTCTTTTTGATCCTTTTCCTTTCGGGGGTAAAGGAAATTCAGGTGGCTCAATACCTAGCTTTTTGCTTTGGAGTCTGGTAAGATGAGGGGGTAAGCGAAATTGCGAAGTGTGACTGCCTTGTGATACTTCAGATCTAGGAGGGGAAATTGAGAAGCCTTCAAGTTTCTGGATGATGGATTGAACTTCAGGGGACTCCGGACTTAAGTGTTCTGAAGTATGATGTAATTGAGCAGTAGTGGTTGATTCCTCTTCGTCTCGTCTGGATACTGGAGATTCAGAATGCGAACGAGATGTTCGAGGAGAGGTGGAGGGTGAGTTACTCTTTGAATGGTTTGTAGGTGTTGGCTTACTCGCCATTCATAGCGGATGGCCCTCCTTCTAGCGCCAGAAATGTTGAGGCCTCGAAAATCGCTGCCACAACATTGGGGGATAACCACCCGGTCCGGACCTTGGTACAACTCCTTTTCCGTTTGGGATGGTGGCTCCGACTCGAGATAACAGGACCAGTTTCCCGATAGTAAGATAAAAGGGATGGATGGGTGATGAATAATTTACTTGAGTGATAGGTGAGTAGCTTATTCTATTGACAAAAATAGGGAAACTAATACTAATCCTGGGCACAACTTATTTATTCTGAATGCAGCGTTAAATAATCTTTATCTATCTAACAGACATATAGATGACTGTGTAAAATAAATAAGAGACATTCAATCATTCAAAGATTACTTCATATGAATAGTCACAATGAAGCGATAAATACAAATTACTGCATTCACTATTTATATCATCGATACATATACATGGTTGAAAGAGAAGCATGCGATAAACAACCAATAGTGGAATGCATAAAGAATGCTGTGAAAAGCACATATATATAAGCGACAATAGCAAGAGTGATCCAAACAACAATTCATATAACAAAAATGAATACAGACGCAGATAATAGTACCATGTGAGCTGTAGATCAATCTGAAATATCAATCGCTATTCAAGATTCCTTCTTCAACACAGAAATGCATTCAAACAATGACAGTAGTGCACATTTACATAAAAACCTTCCTCATTAAATTCGGAATAATTGGTCAAGTTTCATAAAAGAATATCCCTGAAGTACAATAGTGCAACTTCAGGGTTTAAGTCATATACAAAACTTTACAACCCTTTCTAAATGCATGAAAGGGTCTATAAATACTACTAAGCTAAAAAAATCTATGAAACAAAATCCTACTTGGCATCAATTAATACTATCTATCTTCTTGGGAACGATCTGGCAGTCGGCGATGTGAATCATGACTCAGGTTGCTTGCCTTTAAACCTGAGCTGGCTTATCACAAGCATTGGCTCCACTTCGGGTGGTCTGTTGAGGAGCAAGCTGAGTTGGGAAGCAAAGGTGGCATCCTGAATATCGGGTATAATATACCCGATCGCATCTGTGAGGCATTTGAGGGCGGCTCTCTGGCTGTGCGGCTTCACTAAGAAGAACCAATAGGCATCCCACGTCAAACTGTTGATCCCCACGATTAACCTTCCATTTTTCTCTAGCTCTGGGTAGCATGAAGGCTCCAACATCTTTGTTGCTGTTAATTGGCCTGGAGTACATTGGGAAATCATGTTAGGCAAATAAAGAGTATTATTTACTAATTCAACCAAATTACTAGTGGTTGCCTTGCATCTTAAAATTGCTCTGTCTACCTTCATTAACTGTGATTTCCATTCTGTGAATAATATTTCCTTATGTGATTCCAGAATCCTTGGTAGGTTAGCTGCCTATCCCTGATCAGAATCTTGCCATTCCAGAAAATTTGTCAATGTTTCTTCGGCCTGATCCAAATCTGTCCTTGCCTTTTCAACTTTTTCGCTTATGGATGCCACTAAGTCACACAATGGCTCTGCCTGGGTGATTTGCTGACATAGGAGCTTCATTTGATTTATCAATGCTTTATTTAATTGGAACGCCTCTGCTTTAAACTCATCTACCTGAGGGAGCTTTTTAATTTGCTCAATTTGAGCTGATAATTGAGCGATTTGCTCATCTTTGGATTTTATCATTCCCTCAGTTGATATTTTTAATTGTGCCAATGTTGCCGATAACTCTTTTTGCTTTTGGATTGCGCTATCGTCAATCCTTTGTTTTTCTTCTTGCAATTGCTTAGTCAGCGGATTATTATTTTGTTGTTGTACTAGCAATTGCTGCTCTGCCTTCTGTTGTGCTTCCGATAATTGAGCTTGTAGCGAAAATATTTCTTGATCTTTCGCCTTTAATAGACTGCTCACCTCCAATGCTTTATCTATTGTTGCCACCGAATATGCTCTGGCATATTGCGATAGCTTTGTCGAGTCATCGGAGGGATCAAATTCTTCCTTCCACACCACATTGCCCGTTACTGTTAATTCAGGGAATAAAGAAGGTTGATAAGCCCTTCTCCTCTTCCTCTGTCGTTTCACAACAGCTTTATGCTTAGGGCTATAGAAGACATCCAAGGGAGGAATCTCTTCTATTTGCAAAATGATTTCGCTCGATGGATCCTTAGGAATTATTTCCGTTTCCTTTAATTTGGGTGGGTCGTTGGTTTCGCCCGAAACCTGCTTTGATGTCGCTTCCTGTGTGTCGCCCTCTTTTGAAACCTCATCATATTTAGAGCATTCTAGATTGCCAATGATTGAATTGAATTTCTGCCATTCCTGGAGCAATTTCGGATCAATCTGTGTATCATCATTAACTTTTGAACTACTCCCTTCTTGAGTTTTCGCCTGGGTTTCTTCCTGTCTCTGCAAACTTGCCTGGGTTTCTTCCTGCCTCTGGTCATGCACTTCCTCCTGCTGCTTTGATGTAATAGGAGGTTTCTTATCACGTTGTTGTGCAGGCTCGCTTGATTTTGTTGTTGTTGGAGTAGTCGCTAACAGGTCTAGAGGTAGAGTTTGCAACCTCTGCTCTCTAATTCTGTTAAATTCGACTAGCCCCTCATCGTTGTATTCATTTATGGCGAGCGATTTAACTTGATATAGTGACTCGGCCAATGCGAACAAATCCTCAAATCTGTCTTCTTTGTGCTCGAAATTGGCCAATTTGGCCTGGACGAGTGCATTGTAGGCATTTTTTCTTGGATCGAATCGCCTGCTTGGTAGAGTTTCCAGGGTCAGCTAATTTATTTTCTCAGCTTCCTTCTCTGCATGTTTGAGATCATGCAGAGTGTAAATACCAATTTGCAAAGGAAAGGAGGGCCAAACATGCTTCTTTTCTTTCTTCAGGGTCTGAGTAACCCCATCGGCGTTGATCTGATAGGCTACTTCCCTGGCAAGTAGTTTATCATGGATGTATAGAGGAAGCACATGGGGTTTGGCTTGACTGCCAAAAACTCTAATATAGGTGAACTTTTCTTCTCCAAACCAACTCCCTACGGCAGTTAAATCCACCCCCGCTTGTTCAGAAATCTTCGGGGCAGGCTTATTGAAAATGGAATAATGAATAGGCAACATGAAACCATTGCAGATTTGATACAAGTGGTGTTTGTAGTTGGTCTTCCACAACTTTTGATGATATATGTGGAGTGGGGTCTTACGACGTCCACCTCCATCTGAGCACAGGAAATTCAGAATTAAAACATAAAACATCTAATACATAGGCACTGTAGTAAAATGGCGGAATGAACCTCTCAGTGACAGGAGAGTTAAATCTGAAATTAAGAATGGCAGTTGCTAGCTTATCGAATAGTATATCTGCCCAATCCATTATTTCGCCACTGCACGACGCCTCCATTAAGGGGACCATTTCTATGGTAAAATTGGTGGAATCGTGTAGTCCCCATAGTCTACATATCATAATCCCAGAATAGCAATAAGGAGAGCATAGAGAATCGACTGAGTACTTACCCGAAGATTCGTGCTTGTGCTTCGCTGGATTTTGTCTCCAACCTCGAATTGGTTCGGATTCAAACTCATTTTCTTCTCGGAATTTCTCTAGGAATGTCGTGTTATATTTATTCTCTTCTGCCAGCAAATGATACATTTGCCTTAGATCCTCGGCTCGAAAAGGACGGAAAATCCTCCCATCTATAGTGCTGAAAGTTCTATCGGTAATTGGGATTTCTTGAATCGCCCATCTTACCACATCTGTATATGGGAGAATTTTCTCCCGGGCCGCTATTCTATGAATAAAGGAGTTGGCTAAATCACTCAGGTTAGCCTCGGATTTACTGGTGCTGTCAGCAGAAACTTGTATCCCTGTCACCCTCGGGTCTTCAGCTTCAATCAAGTTATATGTGCCTTTCCAAGTAGCTCTGGTAAGTCCCAGGCACGTAGTGTCCGATATAAGCCCTTTCTTTTTATTGCCTGGATCAACGACGGGTTGCCCTGCGGCCGGCGAAGGGGAAGGAATTGTGGTCTTCTTGGACTTCTTTCCCATTCCACTCAAATCTGTCTCTGCGGGAGAATTCTGCACAGAGAGAACGATAGGCGTAATATTGGAAACAATAACATAAATCGAATAGACTAAGATATATATATATATATATATATATATTGATAAATTCATGGTGATCGATTGACTTAAGATGGCTTCGAATCAAATATGTAAACAGATGGCAAGCTTGTTGTTTTCATTAAATGGCCGTTAAGGCCTGTCAATCTCATCAATACCAGTCATTTCGATTAATGACCGAATGATTTATTCGAAGCATGCCTTGGGCGATTTGGCGGTTGAGCGCGGATGAGCGGCTTTTCGAAAGATAGTGCCTTAATTACGAATAAATCATATTAAACTGTCTTTATGGTTTTGCTTTGAAAACTGTGCTTTTTCCTTTATCGCAAATCGGGCGTCGGGGAAAATCATAAGTCATTGTTTTGGTTACATGTGGAATCCCCGATCGCCGATAGCGATATTGCATCGCGTCAGGAGTAGCGAGTGGGGCGGTTAATAAGGTGTGCATAGTCAATCACCGATTGCCGATAGTGATATCACATCGCATCGGGGCAAGAGGGAGCTTATTTGCACTAATTCATTATCGCCAATTGTTGATCGCCGATATCGCATCGCATCGGAGCAAGAGGGAGTTTATTTGCATCAATTTTATTATTGCCGATATCCGATAGTGATTTCGCATCGGAACAAACCAATATGTCCTCAAGTTGTGTTCCCTTTGTCATTGCGATATGCGATCGCTTTATCGCAATGACAAAAGATTAATCGTTTTATGTTAAGGTTTTTTGATTGGTTTATGAAAAAGGATTTTTGGTAATGTTTTCTTTTATTTCTTCGGGCCTTTTTAGAATAGAACTTAAATTGATACCAATTAAAAAACAAAATTGAAAAAGGGACCCATTTCATATTATGGTTTTGAGATAATATTGATATGAAATGGGGGGTTGTTGTAGGGCACAACAATACCATGACTTACCAGCTTGTTGAAAAATAAAAACACAATGAAAAACTAGAATGTGAAATCATGGGTCTAAGAAAAGATCTTGAGAAAACAAAATCTCTCAATCTTAGATTTGATAAAGGATCAAAAACTTTAAATGAAATTATCAAAGTTCGGCATTCTCCTCTGATAAAGACATGTCTTGGATATACTGAAGAAGCATCTCAATCATAGAAGTCGTCAACCTCCACCAAAATCTATGTTGATGCAGCAAATCCCAGTGAACAGTATGACAATTGTCAGCAAAGGCATAAAGTTGATCACCAGGTAAATCATACTCAGCTTGCTCCAAGGATGAATATCAATAGAAGCCACAACAAACCTTAGGAAAATCATACTCAATTTGCTCCAAAGATGAATATCAATAGAAACTACAATCAACAAGTAAATAGATTCGATAGTCGCAGAAACTTCTTTAATGGGCAATGTTTTTCATGTGATAATTTTGGGCACAAAGCTGCTCAATGAGTTGCTTACAAAACCATCATGACTAGAAGCATGAAATCAAAGGAATGTAACAGGGATCAAGAGAAGTTCCTATAATAGCTTTTCTCCTCTTGAAAATGAAATAGAATGCTCAATTTCTAACAAATTTGGTCACGAAGAATATGAATGTAGGAACAAATTTTAGCAAACAGCTCTAAAGGAGCAAAGGCCATTAAATCCCAAGATATGGAGAAGGAAATAATCTCAAATAGAAATATACGGTATATCCTTGTATGCAGAAGGATAAGAAAAGCAGTGGTACATCGACAATGGATGCTCCAAATATATCACAGGTGACAAAGAGAAACTTCACTCATATAATGCCTTAGAAAAGGAAAAGAATGTCTCATTTGGAAATGACACTCCAGTTGTCATAAAAGGTAAAGGTTATGTTCTCGTGAAAGAAAAAGTTAAAGCTGGAAATGATATGTATGTAGATGGTTTAAAGCATAACATGTTGAGTGTCAGTCAAATGTGTGATCAAGGAAATGAAGTGGTGTTTTGATCAAACGAATGTGTTGTTCGTGAGCTTGATATAGGAGAGACCATGATCAAAGCTACAAGAACTCCAAACAACTTATACATACTCAAAGGAGGAAAAAAACAGTATCTAAGAAAAAATGACGAAAACTGGTTGTGGCATAGAATATTGGGACATCTAATCTTTTCTCAAATAAGAAAAGCATGCAGACTCAAGGCTATTTCTTATCTTCCAAATATCAGCATCCCAAAAAATACAATATGCAATCCATGTCAAATCGAATGTGTTGGATAGGTCTTCTGAAGCATAAAGATGAAGCATTTGAAAAGTTCCAAGCCTTAAAATCTTTGGTTGAAATGAATTAGATCGAAAAATCAAATGCCTCAGATCTGATCGAGGAGGGAAATTTATATCGAATGAATTCTTTGACTTTTGTGAACAAAATGGAATAAAAATGGAATTCTCCACTGAAAGAACACCTCAACAAAATAGTGCAGTAAAAAGGATGAACAAAACAGTTCAACAAATGGCTCGAGCCATGCTAGATGAATCTGGAACTCTTGCAACCTTCTAGGGTGAAGCTGCATTCACTGATGTGACTATTCTCAACAAAGAAAATGTTTGGAAATCCAAAAAAGATAAAATCAATAGAATATTATGACAATGAGGAAGATGGGGATTACTTCACACATCCAATCAAAATTATATTGAAGAAGAAACCAATGAAGCACCAGAAGAAGATTTAATGGTAGAAGAAAAGACTCCATCCAGCAATGAAGGATCCATGAGTCAGAATTTTTCTTCAGTAAAGCAACAAGAATTTGAAATGTCCTTGCTTGGTGAACTTACCTATTTTCTTGGTCTACAAGTTCAGAAAACTAAATATGGATGCAGTCTCAACTCAAATGATGAATCAACAACAGTACATCAACCAACTTACAGATCCATGATTGGTAGTCTTATTTATTTAATAGGTCCCCAACCTAACATCATGCATGTAGTAGGAATAGTTTGAAGATTCCAAGCAAATCCAAAGGAATCACACCTTCAGGAACTCAAAAGAATTTTCAAATATCTTCAAGGAACTCAGGGCTTCGGACTATGGTATCCTACAGATGCAAATCTTACTCTTCATGCATATACAAATGCAGATTGGGTAGGAAGTGTTGATGATAGAAAAAGCACTAGTGGTGGTGCATCCTATATGGGTTCCAAGTTAGTTTCTTAGTTCAGCAAAAAAAAAAGGTTCAATTTCTTTATCTAAAACTGAAGCAGAGTATGTGGTTGTTGCATCTTGCTGCACATAACTACTTTGGATGATGTAAACATTGCAAGACATTCACATCATATGTACTCCACCCACCTCCATTCTATTTTATAATACAAGTGCCATCAATATTTAAAAGAATCCAGTCATGCACTCCAAGATCAAGCACATACCCATCAAGTACCATTTTCTATGAAAACAAGTGCTTGAACACAAGGTCAAATTGGAGTATGTACCCTCAAAAGAATAGGATGCTAATATATTCACTAGACCACTGCCTAGAGAACCATTTGAATATCTCAGACAAAAGATGGGAGTTGTTGCTACATCATCCTGCTGTTAAATCCAGTTTTTCAGAGGAAGTTTACTACACGCTGGTTTCATGAAGTATATGTGTGGGTACATGCGGGTTGCCTTAGTTGAAAGCACGTATATGTTTTTCTAACGAAAAAAAAAAGAGTGGTATCACAGGTTCAGGGAGAGCGTTCACATTCCACATTATTGGCAATATGGTTGCTGAACTCAGCTATTTCTTAGTTGCATCAGTCATTAGTGTGATATAAATTCTTCTGTCATGGTCTATGTTTCAATGAGTTCTATTGGTCATATGATGTAATTTATTTCCCCAATATCCTTGGGATGGATGATGTAATAATTGTTGTATTTTTTTCATGTATAAACATTGGTATATCCCCACTTGGTTGCTCAGATGAGTTAAATAAGGTGTATCCCCAATTGGTTGGGTGATTGATGTATGTATGAGTTCATGGTCATAGGGAGGTCATACTCACTTTGTTGAGTTATAGTGTCATCTTATTATATTGAATCATCTCTCTGCAAACTCGGCATGTACTCAGGGGGAGTATGGATAACATCATGTAAAGGAGGAGAGTAGAGTGGTCCACCCCTTTTCCCTTGATGTCAAAGGGGGAGAGTATTTTGGTATTTTGGTGTTCTATGGTATCTCTAATAGTCTTTACAACTTGCAGTAGTCAACACCATCATGGTTGCCATCAAATCCAAAGGGGGAGATTGTTGGCATTATGATACAAGTATTGTCCTTGATGGAAACTCTACAGGGCAACTCAGTTTTGATAAGAGGCTAACAGGAATATTCAGAGGCAATAGGGCAGTGGTACAGAGGATCAAGAAGATGGAACTAAGGTCTATTGATCAGAATAAAGAAGTTGAAGGAAGAAGATGATGTAAGAGCAGCTTAAGAGATACGCGTAGGTTCACATAGTCCACACAACGTATACACGTAGGTTCACGTAGTCCAAGCAGTGTATACACGTAGGTACTCAGAACAGAAATAGTGTATAATGTACACACACACTCCCATAGAAGGCAAAGCACGTACATGTTGAAAACAATGGTTTTGGTCCAAGGTATTTAGTCTAAGGTATATTTGGACCATGATATTCACCCTAGGTATTTAGTCAGTGGTATTTGATCCAAGGTATTGGTTCTAAGTGGATTCGGTCCATAGTATTGATAAAGGCCAAAAACTATATAAAGAAGAGAGGATCATCAGGCTAGAAGTGCAAGTGAATAAGATTCTAATGAACGCTTCTATCTGAAGTATATTTTATGTTGCAGGGTTATGTTTGGGACTAGATCTGAAATATTTATGTTCACCTTGAGTTCAATATTGGATCAGGATCATGAGACTTGAAATGGGTTATTCTTGAACGATTTGATATTGGTTGAGTCTAGATCTAATGTTTTGTGTCTATTCATTATCTATCATGATCTGGGTTTTTCTGAATTCTGGATTTGCAACAAACTTCTGAGTCAATATTTTCAGATCTATACGCAAGTTTGTCTCAACAAAAGAGCATATACACGCAGGTTCTCTTCCTTCAAGTAGCGTATACAAAAGAAAGGCTTGATGTTCAGAGATGACTGATCTATCATATTAGTATTTCTAACTTATTGTTCCTGCTATTTTACTGTTGTCTTTCAATGAAGTCTTCTTAGATCTGAATGTAAATCTGAATGCATAAGGAGGTTGATATTTGATTGATTGTATAAGTGAGAAGAAGTGTTTTCTGTTGCTTTCCTATGTAAAGTTTTGTAAGTTGATAGTAGACGTTCAGTACACTGCTGGTTGGTATAGTTTGTGATTCAGATATTTTATGATTCAGAATCTTTAGAGGTATATGCAGGTTTGGTGCAAGGATGTAGCATATACATGCAGGTTTTCTTCATTGAAGTAATGTATACAGTGTGACACATGAATTTTTGAGGTTTCAGTTGGTTCTGGATGTTGATACGGGTTTCTAGGTTCAGCACAGTGTTCTAGTGACAATGATCTGATTGTTTCGTATTAACTGCATGTTGGTTGGTGAAGTTTGAGTTTCTAAATTTCTGATGGGTTATTGATGATTCAAGGTATTCATATGTCTTGATATGTTGTAGGAGCATCTAGTATGAAAATTCATGAAATGTGGTCCAGTGGAGTTTTTTGTAGGCTAGCACCTACATACTAGTAAACATATTAGCTAGTACAAGAGCTAGGGGGTTGTAGCTCCCTTCCAATAGAAGCTGCAGAATGAGTGAAGGTTGTAATCTTCTACAGGTAGAAGCCTATGTACTGGTATGAGTCTGCATGAGTACAAGATTATAAGCAAATTTTCTTATTATTAAAAGAACACAGAGACGACAGCAACAGGTGGTTTTTACCCACATTGGGTTTCCACCTTAAATATTGGTGTTCATGTGTGTTGCTTATGTGTAATGGTTTATTATGTTTATAATGCACATGGTTACTATTTATTTATTGATGAATTACTATTGCACTGATTAAAGATCAACATATGATGAATTAACTGAATCGTAAGTTTAATGCATAAACGCTACTTTCCTTAAAGGAAGTTGCATGTACACGATAGTTCCCCTCTCTGAAGTAGTGTATATAAATATGATTATGAAAAAGAAAAATTCTTGATCTGATAATCCTAATTCACCCCCCCCTCTTAGTATTACTTCCAATGCATCACCGTGGAATGATGTGGGAGATCATGCACAAACCTCTGTTGAACTGTCACATCCTCCCACCCCACCTACTCTTGAGATTTGTGGAGATTTGTCTTGCAAGCCTATTGGTTGTTGTATGGAATTGTTCCCTGTGTTAGTGTTAGTCTTTGAAGCCTTCCTCCAGTGATCAAACAGGCTCTTACAAAGTGATTTTAGGGTGTCAAAGTCAAATTTTGTCATTTCAGTGAGTCTTCAAGTAAAATTTGGTCACTAGGTATTAGGTCTAGGGTTGTTTTCACTCATTCCAAAGTATTCCAAGTATTGGTCCATGTCACCATTCAGCTTAGTGTACCATCATTCAAAGAGTTTTCATCATCATTTCAAGTTCCAACGGGTCATTTTACACCTTTTTCGTGCTTCAGTTATACTTGGGTAAGCCTCATTTCCCTCTCCTAGGGTTTTGAAGGTAATTTTTCTTGGATGGTCAAATGATCAACAAAACTTGTGTCATAATGTTCATACACCTTCCCCTATCCCTAATATACCTTCTTAAACAATTCCCATCAGTCATATCCCTCAAATTCATCATTTTCCCACAAACCCTAGTTTATTGCTACAATTTGACAATTTTCTAGGCTAGGCCTGTGTTTTTCCTTTTTGGATCCCTTCCCCTCACTCAATATTTGAAATTCCACTTTCCCTTGCTTCCTAAAATCCCTCCCTACTTCCCAAAATTTTCTCAAGAATTTAGAAACCCCTCATCCCCTTCATTTCCCTTCATTTCTACAAATCCCCTGTTCCACATACTGGGATAGGTTTTCCTCAAACTATGTTTCTGAGCTAGAAAAGATGAATTTGACTAAAGTGAGAGAGGTTTTTGTCCATAATTTACCCAAGAAGAAAAAACTTTTTCATTTTTTACACAGTTTTCATGGTTTGGAAGAAATGTTGAAAACATCATTGGCCTCAAGAGGATTGATGCACTTCTAGAGTGACCTTGGGAAAATCAATATTTCACCTAGCTGGGATGTTCAAATGACTTTCTTCATGATTTAAATGATATATAGATAGAGAGATATTTCAAATGAGCTATCATGAGCTCACTATGGAGTTGATGAAGACCTTCAAAGTTGACTGCAACAACACTCTGCATTCAGGCAATCTCATTCTGCACATTTTGACCAGTCTTGGGAGATTTGACTTTTGATAGGGAAAATGAGCTCCAAATTGAAAAATGAAAGTTTTTTTGGAGAGTAGACTCAATAATATTTCCAACGAGCTATCACACGCCCAATTTGGACACCGAAAAGGCCTTCAAAATTCATCTGCAAAAAGGTATTACGCATCAGGGAGGCACTGCACATCAGAGGGTTGGCGCTACGTATCAAAGGAGCACTACGCATCAAATAGTTTTTGCCAGTGTTAAATTACACTAGCACTGCGCATTGGGCAGGCACTGCACATTGGACCCAGTGCACTATGCATCAGTCCGGAAGTTTCCAAAACGTTCCAAATCACTCAATAAACCTCAAAACACTACATTTCTATTCTACACATAAGTTATCATTGTTCTTGAGCTGAATTTGATCTTCTACATGTGTTCTTCATGAGTTTTGCATTTTGAAAATCAAACCCTAGCTTGTCTTCATCATTTTCCATTTCATTGTACAAATTTCACTCCATAAGCAAAACCAACATCATTTTCCCCTTTTCTATCTTACATTGCCCTAAATCAATCCACTAATCACATTTTCCATATCCCACTCCCCTAAGACAACTCATTCCCTTCATCAAACCCTAAGTCCCTTTACAAAACCATAATTTCCCAAAATATATCCCTTCATTCCCCTACTCCCTTTCAAATTTGTAAAATCTCTTCATACTCATCTTCTTTGTCCCCACCCATTGTCATTGTTCACTATACCATCATCACATTACATCATTATGACAAGCATAATGGAAACAACCAATGGGTATGATTTTGAAAAGGCCACGCTTAGTGATAGCTCAAGAGAAATAAATTTGTAGCAAAGGAAGCCTCACAAAGGTGGAAAAATTATCAGGGAGGAAACTATCAACATGAGTGAACTTCTTGCTTTCCCATTAGCCATCACATGTTTCAGACATCAATCATGTTTTGATTTTTGTGAAATGGTAGAGAAGCATCCGGTTCCCTTGACTCCAGTTGAACAAGAAGTGGTTAGTGAGAGATAAATATGGCTTGAGAGGGTAAATATCCAACTTGAGGGTCTTCTAAAGAAAGCCAACAAAGAAAACAAGATGCTAATGCATATGTCACATCATTATTTGATCTGGAATAGAACATGCAACAAGAGGATCAAGCACCTTAAGGCAAGATTAAGGAGGGCCTTAAGAAGCAAAAAGAGGGGTGACAAAATTGAGATCATGGCTGATGTTACACTTTCCCAAAAAAGTAACCAATGAAGTACATTTGAGACAAAACTGGGCAGATTTTGGCAAAAATTTGTATATTCTGATTTTTTGAATTAGGCAACATAGGAATTTTCAGCTGATGTGCAACACCACTAGCACTGTGCACTGATTTGGCTCCATATTTTGCAAAATGGCTTGCATTTTTGGATTCCTCATGGAAAAATAATGAAACCCAGAAAGTTTCATAAAATTTGGATGAGATCTGGGCCACCAAAAGGGCAAAAAACACTCAAAAAAAGCTCTCTCTGCCACTTTTTGGACACATAGAAACTAGACTTGGGAGAATCCACTTTTGAGAGGGCAAATGACCTCCAAATCAGAAAATTCAAAGTGTTCCAGAAACTAGATAGGTAGGGATTTCCATCGAGCTATCCTGCACCTGATTTGGACTTTGGGAGGGCTTCCAAAAGTGGCCTAGAAAAAGTGTTGCACATGAGGCTCAAGGCGTTGCGCATCAGGCAAATGTTTGCCAATTTTGCCCAAAAACTCAAAATTTCGCCCAGTTTGACTATAAGTTGACTTTTTCTCTTCTCCTTGATATATTTGTGAAGGTAAATGATGTAATATGATGTAAATATGATTAGAAATGATTTGAGGGGGTAGATACATCAGTTAGAGGTGGTTTGAGGTTGAATGAATCAGTTTCCATAGTTTTAGAGGCAAGTTGTTACACTACCTATTTTCTAGTTCCTAGTTTAGATGTTGTTGAAACAGCTCCTTGACTCATGGATTTGACCCCTGATGGCTAGCATAGGTGGTTTGAAGCCTATATTATGTACTTTCTTAGTCATTTGTAAAGGTTGGACTCTTGTGGATGCATTGAGCATTATTGTAAATCACTTCTGCAATTTGGCAAGGAAATGAACTAGGGTTTTGCAGCATTTTGTGGGATTCTTGTGGTAATGTGTCTTGGCATTGTTTCTTCCTTTTTAATTTAGTGTTTCTCTTATTTGTATATGTGCCATCCTCTATTTTTTTCTTCATAACTAAATGAATCAAGAGAATTAGGTGGAATCCATTGATGTTCAGCGCTCTGCCTTGGGGTTACATTTAGTTTTAAATGTTTTATGCTATTTGAAGACGACTCATGAACCTTGAATTCCCTCTCCAACTCCTCACTAGTCTTTAGACTCACCATAACATCAATTTCAAAGTGCTCAAACACTTGCCTACCTCGCCCCACAGAAACCTCTGCAGATTTGAGTTGATTTCCTAGACCCAAAGCTGTCTTCCTCATCTGATCCAGCAACCAACCATTAAAATCAATCAAAATCCTCTGAGAAAGCATACCTAGCCTAAAATTAGTATTCATTTCAGTCATCTCAAGCCTTATTTTCCATATTATTTTTGATATTAACAAGGAGAGAGCCCCTCCCCACCTGGTAGGGCTAGCTACTAGGTTAAGCGTGGTTTGATGTTACTCTAGACCTGCCTTCCTTCAGCCTAACGTAGATTTAGGCTCTAACATAGTGGTGACCATACTGGGGACTGTAGTTTTATGTTCCTCAGCAAATTATAATCAAGTTCAGACCTGATTGTTGATGGTGAACAATGAGCAGACATAGCAAGGCTGAAATCATTCACCTGGCGAATCCAAATCAATTTCAAGATTAGATCCAAGGACTCCACTGGAGGATGAACCCGACTAGTAGAAACATGAAAGGACAATATAGAAAGATCAGGTCTTCAAGTTGGAATTTCATCCAAGACATTTTGTTCTTTGTTATAAATTATTTCTTCTCTTTTCCCAAGAATGTCAAGAAGGCTTTGCAAAGTATATTGTATTTGGGGAAAGATCCTCGGCCTGCATTTGATTCCTTCCCTTTGAAGATTGTGAATACCAAAGATTTGCATGCCTTTGAGCTTGAACAAGATCCTTTTTTGAAGCTTGTGATGGACATCTTCAAACTTATGAGCCTCAAGAGACCAAGACTGATTCTACAGCTTCTGTACATACTCCTATACCTTATAAAATTCCAGATCGATATAAGCCTCTGATTTTACCTCCTATATCCCATGCTTTCCCTAAAAATCACGACCTATATCTACCAAGATTTGATGGTGAATGCAAAAACATCACTGTTGAGAGACATGTATTGAATTTTGAGTCTTTTCTTGATCTTTTTGAAGTTGATGAAGAAGATGCCAATATTAGGCTTTTTGCTCTTTCTTTGCAAGGCAAAGTCAAGAGTTGGTTCAAAACCCTACCTGATGCGAGCATCTCAGATTTGCAACAGTTCATCAAAGTTTTCCTTGACAGGTGGGTGATTAGACAAAACCCTTTCTTGATTAATTGAAGAGTATAACCAGCTAAAAAAACTGCCAGGGGAGACAATACAACAATTTTCTACCAGATTTAACCAAGTCTATTTTTTGATACCAGTTAATAAAAGGCCTCCTCCTGGATTCGCTCTCTTGCACTACCTGGAAGCCTTTGATCCAAAAATGGAGTTTCATCTGAGAGAAAGAAACCTTGCAACACTTGAAGAGATGCAAAATAGTGCAATAAATGTAGAGGCTAATTTGTTGATTAGAAGGGCAAAGTTGAAGGAAGAAGAGATGAAGAACATAGATCCAGAGGAATCGACATCTTTAGAGGTAAAGTTTGACATTTTGGTAAGTGCAGTGGAAGAGATGATGCAAAGGATCACCACAAGGAATGAGTATGATGTTCAAGACCATAGCTCGCTAATTGAAGAAGAACAAGTGGCTGATCCAAAACATTTTCTTTCTTATCCTAGTTGTCATAGATCTAATAATGATTGTTTTATGGATCAACTTGCAAAAGAGAGATTTGTTGATCTGGCATGTTTGCTTGATGATGTGTTTTATACTGATGATTTTCCTCAGTTTGATCGATATGATGATGATTATGTCCTCCAAACAGAAGATAGTCTTGCAGACAAATCAACAGCTGGTTTGTGGATGGAGGAAGTTCATTTTTAGCAGCTCCAATATAGTGATCAACTGTGGCATATCAGCCATGGAAGTGAGGAGAAAAGTACATAAAATTTTTAAGTAAGTGAAGGATCTTTGCCTTTTTGTTTTGCTTCGTTTTAGTTCATTAGAGACAACTTTCATGCAATCAGAAATCAACTGCCGACAAGTCTTGATCTGGACCATCTTGAGGGCAATGAAAACCTTGTTCAAAACTTTTCATATCCAAAGTTTCAACCTTCGAATGCCATTGATTGTAAAGTTGCAAATGAAGACTTGGAAGCTGGACCATATGATCAAATGATGCTAGATGATTCCGTACCATTCTGTTTTGAATCATTTCAGTTTTTGAAGGGAAATTTGCATAATGCATCTTCAATAAAGGATGAGTAGCCTATAGAAAATTGTGCAATCGCATTAGAACCAACAGAAAATGGGTTGCAATAGTGTTTTCAAGTTTTTCGTGATCCGATAGCTGATGTGTTGGATGATGTCTGCTGTCAAAGTCCTTTTCCACTAGCTAACTATGAGATTGAAACGTATACTAATGCAAACTTGATCTGGTAGCCGATTTCTTTGTCATTTTCAGTAGGAGTCTCATCACAAAGCTCAAATGAAAGTTTGCATTCATGGTATGCGGAGGAGAGAAGTAATCCATCGGATGAGATAAGTCCTAGTGCACATGAATTTCAAGATCCTTATGCAGTACTTTTGGAGTCGGATAGAGAATCCATATTATTCAATTTGGTAAAATTTGGATATGTTTACAAGTTTTCATGGGAGTTTCCTTTTAGTAGTTCTCTCTTTTTTTTCATAAGAAAGAGCTTACGGAGAATTTAGACAACAGCTAGAATGCTTACTTGGTTGCATTGGTTGTTTCATTTCACATGATCAGGTGATGAATGGAACAATTAGAGTAGGTTTTATTAAATAAGCTCCATTTTGAGCATATTTTCTAGTTTTTCAATTTTTTTTTAGTATTAAGTCAGTTTCAAGTCAGTAGTTTGTGTCTTTAAGTCATCCATTTTAGTTAGAGTTTTTGACTCCATGCCCTATGGATAAAGCTACTTGGTCTATGGTGTCATTGGCACCTCCAAGGAGCTACCATCCCCAATGGAGCCAATGTTAGTGTCAATCTTTGAAGCCTTCCTCTAGTGATCAAACATGCTCTTACAAAGTCATTTCAGGGTGTCAAAGTCAGATTTTGTCATTTCAGTGAGTCTTCAAGTAAAATTTGGTCACTAGGTATTAGGTCTAGGGTTGTTTTCACTCCTTCCAAAGGATTCCAAGTATTGGTCCATGTCACCATTTAACTTATTGTAACATCAGTCAAAGAGTTTTCATCATCATTTCAATTTGCAATGGGTCATTTTACACCTTGTTCGTGCTTCAGTTGTACTTGGGTAAGCCTCATTTCCCTCTCCTAGGGTTTTGAAGGTAATTTTTCTTCGATGGTAAAATGATCAACAAAACTCATGTCCTGATGTTCATACACCTTCCCCTATCCCTAATATACCTTCTCAAACAATTCCCATCACTCATATCCTTCAAATTCATCATTTTCCCACAAACCCTAGTTTATTGCTACAATTTGACAATTTTCTAGGCTAGGCCTATGTTTTTCCCTTTTGGAACCCTTCCCCTCACTCAATATTTTAAATTCCACTTTCCCCTGCTTCCTAACATCCCTCCATACTTCCCAAAATTTTCTCAAGAATTTAGAAACCCCTCATCCCCTTCATTTCCCTTCATTTCTACAAATCCCATGTTCCACATATCGGGATAGGTTTTCTTCAAACTATGTTTGTGAGCAAGAAAAGATGAATTTGAAAAAAGAGAGAGAGGTTTTTTTCCATCATTTACCCAGAAGAAAATCCTTTTTTAGTTTTTACACATGTTTCATGGTTTGTAAGAAATGTCGAAAACATCATTGGCCTCAAGAGGATTGATGCACTTCTAGACTGACCTTGGGAAAATCAAGATTTCACCTAGTTGGGATGTCCAAATCACTTGATTGATGATTTAAACGATATCTAGATAGAGATAGATTTCCCATGAGCTATCATGAGCTCACTGTGGAGTTGAGAAAGACCTTAAAATGTTGACTGCAACAACACTCTGCATTCAAGCAATCTCATTCTGCACATTTTGACTAGTCTTGGGAGATTTGTCTTTTGACAGGGAAAATGAGCTCCAAATTGAAAAATGAAACTTGTGTTTGAAATTAGAATCAATAATATTTCCAAAGAGCTATCACATTCCCAATTCAGACACCGGGAAGTCCTTCAAAAGTCATCTGCAAAAAGGTGTTGCGCATCAGGGAGGCGTTGCGCATCAAAGGGTTGGCGCTGCGCATCAGAGGAGCGTTGCACATCAGATTTTTTTTGCCAGTGTTAAATTACACAGGTGTTGCACATTAGGCAGGTGTTGCGCATTAGGCCCAATGTGCTGCGCATTATTCCAGAAGTTGCCAATATATTCCAAATCACTCAATAACCCTCAAAACGCTACATTTCTATTCTACAAGTAAGTTATCATTGTTCTTGAGCTGAATTTGATCTTCTACATGTGTTCTTCATGAGTTTTGCATTTTGAAAATCCAACCCTAGCTTGTCTTCATCATTTTCCATTTCATTGTACAAATTTCACTCCATAAGAAAAACCAACATCATTTTTCCCTTTTCTATCTTACATTTGTAGAAATTTTGAATAATTTAACACATATTCAACAGAGATTATCCTGATCATGTACTATTGCGGAAAACATACACAATACATAAGCTCCTCTACGTTGATCATCAATATAGCAGCATCAATAACAATAAAACATCAAGAGCATTCACACATTAACACAGTATGTATCCCGGGGAAAGCATCTCGCTAAAAACCCAAACTATATGTATATTAATGATTGAGTCATGTAACATTACAAAGTACAATGCTTATCACAAGCAATCCAGTACCAGCTCCACCTGTTACACACAATACAGCTTAGATTTGAATCAATCCCTGGCTCAAATCTCTTCCGCTCTTGCCTGCCTCCGCTGCTCAATACCTGTACAAGAATCGGTGATAATACCAAGGCAACCACGTCTTTCCTTCGCTAAATCATGTGAGAACAAGCTACAATGCGTGCAAACTCATTGGCATACTCAATCCCCTGATTTGTGCAAGATCTGGTGCACAACTATAGTCACAACTGATAGCAATCTGATTCTCTAACACCTGTCCCTGCTGAACTGAACATGCACTGACATGCAACTGAGTTAACTGATGTATTCTTTAGTTGTATTATGAGTTAATAACTTGTGAATTAATTAATAACTAATTCACCCAACTCATCTCTAGTCTATTCGCCAGTTAGAATAAATACAACCAGTTTAACAAAGCTAACTGAACACAACTCCATCAACTGCACCTCCAGTCCACTAAACTCAACTCACTTGAGTTCTAACTGAAGTCATGCATGCAAATATTCAACTAACCCATAAGAACCACGTATTTCCTTCATGCAATTGCATGTGCCACATCCGTAGCTCGAACTGAAGTGCTCCAAGAGAATAAGATTAAGTTTATAGTCCAAATATTATTGTGAGATAATAATATTTGATTTTTCTATTTTTGACAGCCAGTCTAAAAATAGACTTGATCACTCACACTGTGATCACTCACACTTTCATCAAAAATAGAAGTCCATCTATTTTTCTCAACTTGATCAATCATCCATAAATAGCAACCTCCAATCCATAGACATGATCCATATGTCTAAAAATAGACATAGTCTAAAAATAGACTTGCGCCAAAAATAGCCTGCGGGCCCACTTAGTGAAGGCGACTCTTTTCACTAAGCTCCATCATCTTGTTGCAATCTCAACAAGTATTTTTTGTTTCACATTTTTCAACACTCCCTCTCAACAAGAAAGGCTTCCTCTCAAACCCGATCCTGTAACTCCAGAATGTTCTGCATGCAACACATCTAGCCGGTCCACTTGCTCTATCATCAAAGTCTCTGACTGCTATTGCCTTTGTCAACTGAAAACTCTACATCTCTGTGCTCTTCAATATCTGACTGCTCTAGCCTCTGTCACCTTGATCTCTGACTGCATCCGTGCTGCTGCTGGTTCTATCTCCCGGCATTGCATCTGCACTGTACCTCCCAACTGACCTCCCTGTTGTGCTAGAAACATACTCTGATGGTGAAGCTCTACCTGCTGCTGACAAGTGCTCCCTCTCTGACATCTGCGCTACTGCAACATCTTCATGCATCTCGCACCATTGCACACCTCTCTGTTCCACCTAGCACTGTGCAAAACACTTGTGCCTCTCGCATTGTTGCAGCCTGCTAGCTATGCGCTATCCTGGGATTCCCCGCACTGTCGCTCTCTCTGCTGCTCCATCCGCATCTATCTCTACCCAATCAGTCAGTTCCTGCTACTCCACATCAGGGCTCCCGTAGCAAGTTCTCATCCAAGAGGTTAGGTACCTCAAGGATCTTGCCCCTCCTCCTTGGGACTATCAATCTATATCGCCCCATCTCCTACTTGGAGGTATGGCTGCATGTGATCCCTCAGCCCACCTAGCTCAAAGTTTCCCCCTATTGGAGGTCTCTGCATGAGTAGATGTCTCTACTTTATCTCCTCTCAGCTTCCCTTGTTGTGGCTGCTCCACAAACTCCTAAAGTTGCTGCACCAATCGTGGCTCCTCCACAATTGTCTGAGACTTCTTCTGGCTCTACATGTTGAGAGGTAATATACCCTCCCTCTCAACCACCAAGTCTCCATTAGTTTGCTTGCTGCTCAAGGCTTTGCATGCATCTTGAACCTTAAGAGCATACAGGTTCTTGACCCGTGAACCAATCTGCTTCACCTGTCTACTGATGATGTGTCTAAGGAAAACCTTTCTGTCTCTGAAGACTACATCATAGCCTCTGTCTTCCAGCATCACGATTGACACCAAGTTTCTCTTCAGTCCTGGTACATACTTGACATTGGTCAAGGTAAGGTGAGCTCCATGCTCCCTCTGAAAAATAACCGTGCCTACACCTGAGACACTATACTTCTCATCATTAACCATCCCTATGAGTATAGTATCTGGAGATCTTTCTCCTCCAAAGTACTGAACAAACTTTGTCACCGGTCATGTGGAAAGAAGCTCCACTGTCAAGAAACCAACCACTTCCCATCATGGATGAAACCATGCATGCGAAGAGTGTGAAATCCAACTCAAACTGTGAAGCAAGTGCCTCACCTTCAGATCCTTCCTCGGACCCCTTCTTGG